>PVJA010039878.1:0-18870 GCA_004027025.1 Myocastor coypus | reverse complement strand
CTTGGGCCTCAGGCTTGCTGTCCTCGTTATCTGTTCCCCTTCCATGCATGATCTCATTTTCTCTTGTGGCTCCCTGTGACAACTCTGTGCTGTGACACGCACATCTTTTTCCAGCCCAGGCTGCTCCTGGAGCCGCGCATTCGCATACCCAGTGGACATCTCCAGTCGGCAGCTCACATGTGCAAGTCCAAAACAGAACCACCGATCCCTGTAATGACACAGGCCCAAATAATTGCCTCCTTTATCTCTGCCATATCAGTAAATGGCTACTTCAGTTTCCCATTTGGATCAGGCCCAAAACCCTGGGTCACTCTTGACTCCTTTCTTTCACATCATACACAGCATATCACGGAGCCTGTTGGTTCCACCGTCTGAAGAAACCCAAATTCTGATGATTTGTCTCCCTTTCTACCATGTTACCCTGACCCTAGCCACTATCCTTTCTGCCCTAGATAACTGCAAGTCTCCTAAGGCCATCCCACTCCTGCCCAAGGGCCTTTCAATTTATAAATCATATTCCATGATTCTCTGACTTGCTCCTGCTTCAGAGAAAGTCTGAACCCCTTGCAGGGACGGAGCAGACCTGCATGGCCTGGCCTGCTCCTGTACCTCCCTGATCTCGTACTCTACCTTCTCCCCTCTGGTCTTCAGCCTCCCCACTCCAGCATCAACAGCCTTGGTTCTTGTTCCTTCTCCAGGCTGGGATTCGATTTCCCAGACTGTCCTTCCACGTCAGCCTCGGTTGGGATTCTTACTTTCTTTTGGCCTCTTGCCACGCTCTCTCTCCACACTCTCCCCCCATCACCCTCCCTACCAACACCCTCTACCCCTTTTTCTTGCCAGGTTTTCCTACATAGACTTGTACCTGAATGTCATGTGCTGATTTATTGTTGACTCTCCGTCTTGCATACTAGAATGCAAGCTTTGTAAGGAAGACTTTGCTTTATTCACCACTCTTTCCCCCAATGAGCACTTATATGATAGATGCTCAATAAATACTTGTTGAATTAATTCATTAGTTGGAAAGGGTTTCAGTCTTCCCTCCCCAGTGGCTGCAGCCCTGTACAGGGGGTGTCCCCTCAATGCCTTTCTCCATCTTCTAATAGCCTCCTGGCCACCACCTGGGCCCCTCCCTCCCCAGGGCCCACCAGGCCTTCTGATCACTCCTGCTGCAGAGGGAGGAGCTGTCTCTGAAGAGAGAGATGGGAGGGAGGAGCTCCATCTGGTGTCCAGGAAGACAGGGAACAACCTTGGGTAGGTTGCTCTCAGTCCGCCCGAGTCCCACAGTGTAGGGCTAGGAAGCCCAGGGGTCAGGCACCTTCAAGTGAGCTGGCTGTTGGCCCTTCTCCTCTGTTGTAAGAGGGTGGGCCCAGGGGCCCCAAATTCTCTTAGTTTGACCACCTAAGCTGGACTGGCACAGGCAGGGCCTCCAGACTGCGAAGGCAGGGGGTTGGGGTGGGGGAGACAATGGATAGCTCAGAGCCAGCTCCTTCTGCACCAGCCTGAAGTGACACAATGGTACAAAGGGCGAGTCTTGTGCTGGAGGGAAGGGGGTGGGAGAGGCTTTGTCCTGCAGTTTTATACATTGCTGGGGGGGGGGTGTTGCTGGAGGTGGGAGGGTGGTAAGGGGCTGTCAGTATGGGGAGGAGAAGAGTGGCGCTGAGGCCCGGGAAAGTTTTTGAATTTCAATCAGATTGGCTTTGAAAGAGTTTGGCTTTTGTTGAAGAAAGAGAAAGGTTAATGCTATAGTTGAGGGGGAGGGGTGGGCTCTTGGAGATAGAGTCCTGTCAGCTGTGGGACTGGCAGCAGGACTGCGATGGGAGAGCAGGGCAAGACTGACGAGTCCCTGGCAGAGACGGGTAACCTGGTCGGTAGGGGAGGCCAGCTGGGGAGGAGCAGGACGATTTCTTTCTCCCTGCTGTGTGTCTTATAGAGCTTTTCACTTTTTAAGCTGGAAGAGAATGAAGTTCCCTCCCTCTCCCCCCATCCCCACCCAATCACGGGCAAAGCCTTTGCTGAGACTGACTTTGTGACTAGTTCAGGCTTAGTGGGGGCCTCTGGACCTCTCAGTATTCAGGAATCAGCTGTTTTCCTGTTGTTGGCTTCTCCTGGCCCTCCTGTGTATGCTACCTCCTGCAGGGAGCTATTGTAACCTTTGAAATAGACAACATATTCCTTCCTCAAAGTTGAGGGGGAAAAAGAGAAAGGATAGGGCCCTGGTGGGATTAGCTGGGAAGCACCCTATAGAGCAGGACCTGGTACCCTGTATAGCTCTGTGCCCCTGGCTTCCAGCCATGCCAAGTGTCCCATTGTGACAGGTATATGTGCACATGCACATATGCACTTTACGTAGCCCCTAGCTGAGGCTGCTACAGTGTGATCTAGCATCCTGGAGCCTGGTAAAGAGGTCTGTGGGGATTTTCACCCTGCACGGCGCTCAGTTCCATGGGTTATGGGGTCTGCCTATGAGAACCCCAGGGTCAATCTCTGAACTCCATCCTGGAAATATTTGAGAGGAAAAAAAGCAGAAGAGGAAAGAAAAAAAAAATACAAGAATAGCATATTTTGTAAGATTATAGTCATATTTTCCTTTACTTTTGGTGCATTTGCAGTGTTTACCAAGTTTGCTCTCAGAGATAAAAATGTAACCCACCAAACAAGCAAGAAAGAGGTGTGGACTGAAAATTCAGGCTAAGGAAAAAAATGTGAAAGTGTGTGTGTGTGTGTGTGTGTGTGTGTGTGTGTGTGTGTGTGTTCCTGGGGACTGAACACAAGGACTTTATGCTGAGCTACCTTTCCAGAAACTCATTTATTTTTTTCTGTTCTAAAACAGATTCTCTAAATTGCTAAATTGCCCAAACTGGGCTCAAACTTTCAATCCTTCAGCAGCAGCCTCCCAGAGTGCCGGGATTATAGGCTTACGCCACCACGCCTGGCTTCACGTGTCCATTTTCACCTGCATGAGAGTTAGTGAGCCGGAAGATGCCCAGGACAGGTCTGTCCACCACCATACTGACAATATGTTGTTGGTTGCATTCACCATCTGGTTTGAAGAAAAAAGAAAAACATCCCAGACTTCATCACCACTACCATCTCTAAGAGAGAGACACAGAGAGAGGGCTAGCCCAGCCCTTCTGTTCATCTTTCTGGGCCAGATCCGAGGTGGAGAGGCCTAAGGAAAGATGTCTAGGGCCAGTGATCTGACCTCTGCACCCACCAGAGAACTTCGAGGTACACTCTGAGGGCCCACGTAGGTTACTGAGGCAGAAACTTGGGAGGCCAGCAATCTCTTAACCAGCTCTCCAAATGATTCTGATGCTTCCTAAAGTCCTGCCACACTGATAAATGAGGCCATTCTTTTTTTTTTTTTTTTTTTCTTGTTTCAGAACTTTTGTTTGTTTGTTTGTTTGTTTTTATGGCCAGCTCAGCATGTGATGCCAGGGATCGAACCGCGGTCCCTGCAGCCACCCAAGCTTTCCTAAGCAGGCACTTTAGACCACTGAGCCATCCTGCCAGGCCCCAATGAGGCCATTCTTAACTGGGTGATTCTGATGCTCCTCAAAAATAATTGGTTCTAGGTAGAAGGCAGACCAATGGGTCAATTAGTTCTTAGACTCACCTGTCCAAAAAGGTGGACACAAATGGCTGTCATACAGAAGCTTCAGAGGCCATGTTATCTGGAGTCTTCTTGCATCGCCACTGGCCCTCTCTGGGGCCCAGCAGGTGTAGAGGTGGGTGGCATGCAAGGTGACCATGTGGTACGGCTAGTCCCTAGGAGATTTCTCTAGAAATCTAGACTTGTCGTAATACTTAACAGAGTCTGATTCTGTGGAGTATATGGAGGGCACTACTATGCATGGTTGCTTACAACTGGGAAAGACAAAGAGGAATGAGCCAGGTCTCCTCTTTCATATTTGATTTTTACAGATAGGATCTGATACCTCACAACAAGGCCGAAGAGGCCCCCAGCACCTGTATCTCACTGTCATCTGCACCTTTCTTGGCATAAACTGAGGGCTTTTTTTTTTTTTTTTAAACAAATCCTTTTGCCAAAACCATGTGACCACTCCTATCTTGGGAAGTTGGCACTTGTCCTTTTCGTATTTGTCTCTCTGGCCTCTCTGCCCCTTCCAGGTCTCCCTTTCACCTAGAACCAGAAACTTGGGATGGCTTCTAGGTCATGTCAAATTGATATAAACAAATTATTAGTTTTAAGCTGCGAAAGCAAGGCTAAAACTTCCTTTCAGAAGGAAGGAGAAGTTACCATTATGTAGACATTAAGAGCTACGCACTACCTCGCTGCGTTACACCATACACCTCACTTAACCTCCTAACAACCCTGCACTGTAAGACCCCCATAGTACCATAAGGAATTGGGAGAGTCTGTTACCTGCCGGGCTCAAATAGAATTCAAGTAGCCATCAGGATTTGAACCTGGGTCTGACTGACCTGAGCACAAGTGTGTTGCTTTTGACCAGTTTCAGGAGAGTTCCTCAAGGCCCTGGCTGCCTCCCAGGCAACCCCAAGGAAATGGTCTCTTGGCTCCTCAGCTCCTGGTTCGGTTGCCCCTCGGTCACCTGGCTGCTCCTGACTGGCTGAGCTGTCTACCTCTGGCTCTAGGAGGCCCCCCAGAGAGAAGGCTAGTGAGACCACCAGGCCCCTGGACAGGTCACTGCATGCCTCCCTCCACCCAGCATTAACCCCTGCAGCTGGCCTGCAGCAGAGAAGCTTTCTTGCCTGGCTGTGCTCAGACTGCTCGCTTGCCTGAGTTTGCATTATTTATTTAATGTCTTGTACCGTAAATAATGGTAACTTTATGGTTATTAGGAACGGGTTAAGGTACATGCGGGTAGCACCAGGCTGCCTTCAAAAGGAACAGTCCTGGCATAAAATGTTGCGATAATTGCTTTACTGCTGAGTGTTGGTCTTTATTTTGTGTCTGATTTGTCCCTTAAGCCAGCGTAACATTCTCCCCATGGCAGGAGAATGCAGAGAGCAAATTGAAGGGCTGAGCATGAACAATGAGACATGGCGCACTGCTGGGTTTTTCTTTTTTCTTCTTTCTTCGTTTCTCCCTTGACCTCCCTCCGATCCTCTCCGCGCCCCTCCCCCACGCACTGCCCAGTGCCCCGCCCACGCTGGTTGGTGAAATCCTCCCCACCCTGGACACTTCTCCAAGGTATCCTGTCTTCCCCGCTTATTTTGAAAAGTAGGTTAATAGACCACTCCTATTCCTTCCTCATTCTCTAGGCAGCAAACAAGACAAAACAAAAGAATAATCACATCAAAAAGCCTTCCTCCACATGAACCCAGGCACCCCAGCCTAGGTTTTATCTCTTTCATTTTGTACAAGGGGTGTGTCTCTTGGCCCTAGGTAGGACACCACCTCACAGTCCCTTCCAGTCCCCCAGTGTCAGAGAGGGCTAAGTGCAGCAGAATAGACTCTGGCTCCTCCTTGACATTAGGCAAGAGTAGTGGTCTCCTGGACCAGCAGACTTTATCTCCTCTGCACACTGCCATGCCCTGGCAGGCGACCCCTGGCTCTGCCCCACCACATGCCATACCTAACTTTCCCTTGTCTGGAGGGAGGTGTCATCCAAGGCTGTGGGGGTAGGTTCGGACAGCACGGCTCAGCCTTTCCAGAGAGAATTCTTGTGGTTTCCTCTGTTGGCCCCAAGCGCTGCTCTCAGACCCCGGCAGCATCCCACAGGCTGGATAGGTCAAAGAAAGTGAAAGATTTTGCAGAGCTGGTCCGGAATCACTCAGTAAGAAGCCCTGACTCACGTAGGCCTCTGAACAAGGACACTGGCTTGGTCCTCAGGAGCCCTGGCTCATTTTCCTTCTCCCCTGACTCATCCAGCTAGCAAAATTGTAGAGCCCACAGTTCCTTGGAAACTCTCTGTCTCCTTTACTTCTAAAATAAAGCCAAAAATATCTGCCCCATGGAATTCTTATGCCCATCAAAAGGCAGTAATGGGAGACTATAAACTCCCAAGCCAATGGGTACCTCAGATTCCCCCTGTACTCTGGCCAAAGTCAAGTAGCTCTTCTGGGTAAGGAGGAGATAGAAATGGAAATTTGGGGGGCACAGACAGGTGGGGACAGCCCCATATCTCCACCTTGCCCTCGGTCCAGGGATGAGGCAGACACATGGGGCTGCCTGGCCCTTAGAAGGATGCAGTTGACTTTGATGGATGCTATTGGGAGGTGGGGGAAGATTTCCTGTGGACCTCCAGCCACATCCTAGCCTTTCTTCTCTGCCTCCCACTCCTCTGCCTCTTCTAGGTTTCCACTCTTGGCTGCAATGCAGGGACAACGAAGTCTAACCGAGTTGACAGCCAGTGGCTCTCCAGGCCAAGGGGATTTGTAGTCTCTCCACTTACTCCACCTCTCCACAGCCTAGTAACTCATCAATAGCGGAAATTTGAACAAAGTGGAGAACCTGGGATGAAAGGCAAAAACACTGTGGTGATTGGGGTGGGGTGCAGGGGAAAGGGGGGATGGCTTTAATTAGGGTTTCTTGGCCTCTTTAGTCCTGGGGCTGGTCGGGGTAATCCAGTTAGAGTCCTAGCCTTTCATCTCAGCTGGCCGGCCTCTCGGGGGCCCTGTCAGAGTCTTCAGGGGGCAACAAGTCTCAGGCAGGCCTGGAACGGTGTGGGGGCTGGTACCGCACTCACTTCCAGCTGGACGCAGAGGGGGGCTCGGAATGAAGCCCAGCCAGCGCAGCAGTTGGTGGTGGGCAGTGAAGTGGCCGGGGTGGGCAGCTTGGGCGCTGGGCGGCTGTCTCCTGACACCAGAAACTCTCTTTATGAAAGGATCAAGTCGGGAGCATTGTTCTCTGGGCCAGGGAACCAAAGGCTCAGAATGCTCTTTTGTGTGGAGGTACCCCTCCACCCACTCCCCCTTCTTTTTTCTCCCTTTGAGCCACTGCTGGCTGTGTCTCTGCCCCCATGCTTGGGGGGCATGGAGTGGTGGAGATGGGCTGGGGACAGACAGTCCTGGGGGAGCCATCTGTGCTGGGGTAGGATCCACTGGAGCTGAAAAATTAAACAGCATTTTCAATTAACTTTTCCTCTCTTGTTTGGGGGTGGGTGTGAGGGGGTGGGGTGGGCTGGTTGAATTTAACCTTTGAAAAGCTGCGGTGGAGAGGAGGAGAGAATGACCTTTCTTTCCTGAGGCAGGGCTGGGCAGGGGTGAGGGACAGTGGAATTGTTTCCTTGGGTGACGCACTCCTGGTGCCCTGAGTATGGTGGCCAAGTCCCCTTGGGAGCCATCAAGTCTGTGAGTATCCTGATATGAAGGTGCGAGAGAGATGGCCTGATTACCTGGTGTCAGCAGGTGGGTGAAGGCTGGGCGCTGAACAGTAAGGACTTTTTGCCTTCCCTTTAAAGGCTACCCCTTTTTCTCTCCATTGCCCCATCTTTTCCTTAAGAAATCCTGGTTTTTCATTCTGCTTTTGGATGGATGCCCTCAAATATTGCCCAACACTTGTGCAAGGGACCTTGCTTTCGCTGGTGCTTGACCTGCACGGGCTCTGAAGGCCTTTCAATCCCCTTTCCGTCGGGATGGAACCCGAAGGACCCAGCGTGTCAAAGGACACTATCCCATGGATAGCACTGCATCCCAAGGCCTTGCTGTGGTCTGTCTGGGAGCCGCTCACCTTGAGTGTCTCTGTCTTCACTCTAAAGAACCATAGAGGGGCCCAGCGGGATGGCTCAGTGGTCTAAAGCCCCTGCTTGGGAAAGCTGGGTGGCTGTAGGGACCACGGTTCGATCCCCAGCACCACATGCTGCGCCAGCCCTGCCCTCAGGGCAGGCTGAGCCGGCCATAAAAATGAGTGAATAAACAAAGTTTCTGAAACAAGAAAAAAATAAATAAATAAAATTAAAAATTCTTTTTTTTTTTTAGAATTTTTTTATTTTATTTTCTTGTTTCAGAACTTTTGTTTGTTTTTTATTTTTTTTTATGGCCAGTTCAGCCTTCCCTGAGGGCAGCGCTGGCGCAGCATGTGGTGCCAGGGATCAAACCGTGGTCCCTGCAGCTGCCTAAGCTTTCCTAAGCAGGCGCTTTAGACCACTGAGCCATCCTGCCAGGCCCCTAAAAATTCTTAAAAAAAAAAAAAAAAGAACCATAGAGCCATTACAGGGCCTTCACTTCTTCCTGGGTCTCCAGCAGTAGAATAAATTTTTCTCCTGAAGAATACTGTGTAGTTTTCAAAAAAAACTAATGTAAGCCTTCTCTTGATCAGTGAGGACAGATGGAAAGAATTATTCCTTCTTTTATGATAAAGAAACTGAGGCTCTAAGATGGTTGGTCCTAGTAAATGACACATTCCCCAAGATGGCACATGGGCCCCCGGAGGGACCCTTGCATGCTGTCCATCCCTACTGGTCATTCTAAAGTTCTCTCCTCTCCTGTGCTTGCCTACCTTAACCTCAGGCCAGAGCACCCTAATGGAATGCCATCTTTTGTATATTCCTTTAGATTAGTGCAGGCAGTCCCATTCATGGGTGAGAAAATCAGGAATGCCACTCAAAGAAGTGAAGGCAAAAAAGGACATAAGTCCAAAGCTGTTGTTTAATTTTTCGCCAGCTCTAGTTCTCCTCAAAGCCACTGGGAGAAGAAAACGGATGCGGAGCTGGGTGTGGTTCTGCATGCCCACAGTCCCAGCACTCAGGAGGTTGAGGCAGGAGAGTTCAAGACGAGCCTGAGTGAGGCAGTGTAATGACACTGCCTTAGGAAGAGGAGAAGAGAGAAGAAAAAAGAGACGAGACGTGGGAATCAGCTGTTCCTCCAGCTGTTCCAGGACACAGTGGAGCATAGCTTTCTTTCTCTAGCCTGTCTCTTGTCCTACAGTTTATGTTCATCTGACGACACTGCTCTAGCCTCAGCTTAGATTTCCCCTCCCCTTCCCAGGCCATCCTCTACCAAACTGTTCCACCTGTTTGTTCATCATGCAAGCAGGCTTTCCTTTTGTAGGACCCTAGCAGGTATTTCACCCCACCCTCCTATCTCAGTGAACTGTACTGATTCCCAGTGAACTTTCATCCTCTGGTTCTAGTTTTATATAGCACTCTGCATTCTTATAAATTGACTTGGGAGAGTATCTTATTTATTTATTTATTTATTTAATGTATTTAGGACAGGGTCTCACTGCACAGATTGGACTCATAGCAATCCTCCAATTTTCAGCCTCCCAAGCACTGGGATTACAGGTGCGCACTGGCAGTCTCAGCATGCCCAAGGCAGGCCCAGGTAAGGCCAGCACAGCTCTCTGGGGATCGAACCTGGTCCCTGCATCTGCCTAAAAGGCGCTTTAATCCCCTGAGCTATCTGGCAGGCTCCTGGGAGAGTATTTGGTTAAGAGCTTTCTTCCTCCAGGTTTACATACTGTGAGAGCCAGTCTCTTGCTATTTGGTTCACTACTTGGCTCCTACTGGTGTGGGGGTCACTCGGGGACCTACCATGCTAAATGATGAATGGAAGAAGAAAAGGGAAAGGTAGCAATTCACCAAGGAAACTAACAAAGCGAAAGCAAGATTTCATAGAGGTAAGAATGAGGACTGTCTTATTGCTTTAAGGTCTGAGAAGTTTCTTAAGAACCCCAAAGTGGAGGACAGCAGGGGAAATGATGCAGAGAACACTTCCAGGGCAAGAAGAGGAGAGACTGTGACTGATGGTGAAGTCTTTTTGGTGAGGCAGGGAAGCAAGCAGCCAATTGCAGCTTTCTGCTTCTATTTCAAAGATGCCTGTCCGTTTCGGAGCCCTGAAGGCAGAGATGTGGTGGAAGAACAGAAAACTACAGCCAGGGGCTTTGTGTGTTGGAATAGCCTAGGGTGAGGCCACAATAAAGGGACTGGCTTTAGGAACCAGGAGAGGACGGATGGGGGCTTGTGGGCCAGAGGGAAAGCCAGCCGCGGTGGAGGGCAATGCCGAACAGATTTAGCGGCAAGCTGCGAGTTGGGTGAAGGGAGAGGTGGGGAAGACCCGTGAGCGTGGAGACCGCTAATAAATGAAGGGTGGTGGAGATTCATCTTGCCTCCTACAGGGCAGAGATACTCAGCTCATTTTTTAGGTCAGTCTTTAAGAAGAAAAATGACCAAAAGGAATTTGGATAATTAGGAAGTAAATGCAGACTGTGCAAAAATCGTTACTGATAGAAAGCAGGTAAGAGAAGACTCAGAAAATGTAAAGGTTTCACAAATCAGCAAGTCAGGGTGACATCCATCACAAGGTATTAAGGCCAGTGTTCTGGGAACATGCTATGCGGGGCGCTGATTGAGCCACTTATAATTATGTCTGGAAAATCATAGAAAGTAAAAGGGGCCATGAGAAGCCCAGGAAAGTAAAACAGATGTAACTCCTGTCAACTAAAAAGTGATGCAATAGTCCTAAAAATCTTCATCCATTCAGTTTGAAACCAGATTCTGTCTAAGGGGAGAATGTCTGTCGTCTCTAGGAGGAAAATAAAGTAGTGATTGTGTGTGTGTGTGTGTGTGTGTGTGTGTTGCAGTGTGTATGCATGTGTGTAAGTATGCCTAAGGGCCAAACCACACCAAGCAGAATAACACTATGTGATCAAATTGGAAACAGAAAAACAGATGTGCCGTAAGGGGCAGGCCACAAGCGGCTGCTGTTAAAACAGGTTCAGGTTTTCGCTGGTGGTGTAAGCATGTAGATGGAAACTGCGCAGAAAGATCAGTGTCAGGGAACATATTCAGGGCAAGGGATTCCTTCCTGATGAACACTTGAAGAGGTCTCCTTTTGGGTGAGGAGAAAACAACAGGTGACTGAAGAAGTTGGCGGGTGGGTGTGTCAGAGGAGTAGTGCAGGAACCCAAAGGAGCCACGACTTGTGCACTTCATCGTGGGGGGAGGAGCAGGTTGGAAAAAAATGAACATATGTTAGGGAAAAATCCCCTTCTCACTGGAGACAGTCATAGGAAGGCCCAGGAAGCTGTCCTGTGTGGGGACTACATGCCCCAAATGTGGGTGTGGAGTTCTTGGGGCTAGAAAGGGGGTGGTTTCAAACAGTGTGGGGAAGGCCCCTAGGGCATTCTGTGAGTGGGCATGGCCTTTCAGGGTAATGACTCTAACTGGCTCCACAGCCCCAGCACCCTACACACTTTTACAAGGTTAAAGCAACAGCTTGAACCTGTATGGGGTGAGCATTTGTTTCCTTTCCAGATTGCCAGCTAATGAGGAAAGATTAAAGGAGCTAAATCTGTTTAGCTTGGCTAAGTGACTGCTGAGGCGGCGGGAGTGGAGAGGCATGCTGAGCTGCCCGCGTAGGCTGGAGTGCGGAAAGTCTGCAGATTTCAGGAAGGCATGACCACGGTACAGGGAGAGCGCTGGGCCCGGGTGGCACCACGACCACGAGCTCTGCATCCCAGCGCTGGGAAGAAGGGCACTGAGCAGCTAGGCACCCTGAGGGGAGGAGAGTGTGAGAGCTGGGACCATCACAGCCGAGCCAAGGAGGATCAGGCCCAGCCAGTGACCCAAGCCTTAGGCCCGGTCCCAGCAGGCCTGCTTTGGCTGCCTTCTGCTAACAGCATCTTCAGCTTTCCTGAAGTTCTTCTCTGGCCCTCTGCCCCTGCCACAGCCAGTGCTTTGGAGACCAAAAAGGTCGCCCTACATTTTTGGCCTGTGACATTCTCAGTAGCTGGTTTGGCAACTCATAGCTGTTCTTTGATGATGTCTTCATAAGATTCTTCTAAGTCTGTGAGATGTGAATCTATGAGAACTCTTCCAGGGACAGAAAGAATTTCCCTCCCCCAAGGGGGACAGTGCAGTGAGGTTCAGGTTTTAAGCATCCCAAGGCTCCCCAAGGCTAGGCCTTGGACCTTGAACAAGCTGAGCTGCCATCCTGTTGGCAGTCTCATGGTTAAACACTTAAACAATCTTCCTTTCTCCTCTTTTCTCTCTCCCCCTCTCTCTTTTTCTCTCTCTTCTTTTCAGAGTTGACAGGGGCCAAATAAAGGCCCTTTTAAAAAAAACACACAAAACAATTTTGTTCCTTCTGAAAGTGATGGAGTGAAAGTGAGTGCAGATTATAGGCCTGTGAGGCGAGGGCCTTCCAGTCGGGGGGAGAAGCGGTGACATGATGGGAACCTAATGGCAGTAATTGGCCCTGGCTTTGACAGGACCCATATCACAGCTCAGGAAAAGAGAGATGCTTAAAGTAAAAATTTACACAAAATTATATGTTTTCGGGGTGAAAAAGACTGTTTGGATTTCATTTTTTCCCTTCCTCTTCTTCTCCCTTGGGCATGTTTCATGGGTCATCCTCTGCTGTGTGTGTGTGTGTGTGTGTGTATGTGCATGTGTGTGATGTGTGTGTGTGTGTGTGTGTGTGTGTGTGTATACACACCATTCCTCTGTCTGCCAAGGTATGTGTGTCCTATGCTCACATTGTTCACGTCTTCTAGTTTCCTCAAACTGAGGCATGGGCCAGCTTTGAAAATTTCTCTTTAGGAAATAGAAAAACTAAGCGAAGGAGGGGGAAAGAGCCACTTGATTACGTGGTGGGGTGCTCTTCATAGCTGCAACAGATCAGGGCTTATTGGGGTTCAGTCTGCTGCCAAATGGCATCTTGTGTTTATCCCTGTAGCACTTAGTCCTGCGTATAACTAAGCAACAGCTCCGGTGATTCTGTCTGTTGGTGGCTGGGCTCCCTCTGCACTCCGCGAGCCCTCTCAGCACAGGGCCTGTTCATCTTGCTCAGTGCCCCCATCCAGCCCTCGGCCCAGTGCCCAGCACACAGCAGCCTTTTAGTGATTTGTGAAGTGAGTGGCATAAAATAAGGAATGATATTGGGAGAGCAGCTGTGTTCGGAGATCATGTCTTCCTGAGGATAAAATGCTGAGAAATCAGGCTTTTGTCCGGGTACGAGGACATCCACATAATAGGTTCTTCACTGCATATTCAATGTGTTTTCCCAGAAGGACTTTGAAGGTGGCAGTGAAGTTGCCATATTGCATGTACCTCTCTGATTCCAGGCAGAAAAGACTTTCTCCATGGTGGACATTGCTCAGAGCTCCATGGTCAAGCCCACTGGTTCTTGAATGCTAACAGCTGTTTCCACTGGGGGTGCTAGGAGTGCTACTACCTGGCTTTTACCTGGCACTTGGGCATCATGTATGGACCCAATATGGCAGTCTATTGTTCAGATTTTCAATTTTTTAAACTGTCTTTCTTTCTTTCTTCCTTCCTTTCTTTTGTCCTTCTCGAAATAGAACATGCTTACAATGTATTTCAGGCTGTCCTTGAACTCACTATGTAGCCCAGACTGGCCTCAAATTCAGCGATCCTCCTACCTCAGCCTCCCAAATGCTGGGATTACTGGTGTGCACCACCACATCCAACCTATTTTTGAAATGTCCAAAAAAGATGTCCTTGTTCACTGATGTATTAACAAGACCTATGAATGAAACTAAATCGAATGTTTTCTTCACATGAGCTCAAGAAGAACTTCAAACTGTGGAGTGGTGTTAAAGGTTTTGGAGTCTATGTTTACTAGTTGCATGCGTATCCTCTCCCAGAACCTCAGATACTCCATTTGCAGGGATTGTTGTGTTTAGCACCAGCAGTGGAGTTTAAAGTCAGGAATAGAGGGCTGGGAGCACGGCTGAGCGGGAGCCAGTCCTCAGGAATGGGTCAGTTGTGCAGAAGGAAAATTCAAGTGAGGACTCTGCAGGGAGTTTGTATGAAGTTGGAAATCAACTGTAAAAGCCAGGTCCAGGACATGGGTGTAGATTGAAGATGTATAGGACCTAGCCACAGGGAACAGGCCAAAAACGTGTGTCTTCCATCATAACTCAGTGTTGAAGAAAATCTTAGCCAGGCTGGGGAGATACCTTGGTGGCCTAAGCACCTGCCTGGCAAGTGCAAGGACCTGGTTTGATCCCCAGTACCGCATGCTATGACAGCCCTAGAGCCTCAGACACACCAAGATGGCACTGAAACCCGGCATGGTGGTGCATGCCTGTAATCCCAGTGCTGGAAAGGCTGAGATGGGAGGATCACTAGGGGTCCAACCTGCATAGCAAGACCCTGTACCAAATAAATAAATGATTTTAAAAAATGAAAATATCAGCCTAGGGATTCCAAGATCACTAGAGAAACCAAAAAGTTAGTGGATGTTTCGGGCAGTAAGAGATGCACAGCAGTGTCTAGCAGCAAATGGAAGTGCTTCTCATAGAGCTGCGGTGGATGCTAAGATCAACCAATGCAAAGTAAGCACAATTCAGTAGGTGGTTCATACACTGTCCAGGTGTACTTAATGTGCTAAGTACTGTGCTGATGTGATAATAGTGGATGATACATAAGTGACCTATTGGACAGACTGCTGCAGGAGTGGAGAGGGAGAACTGACTTATGGTCATAACATAGGTTCTTATAAACTGAAACATTTGGCATTTCAGAACAAGGTTTGGGTACCAACATTTAAGGATTGCTCCCTTCTAGGCACCAGCCTTGGTCAAGGTCCCTTAATTTGAGATGTTTCCCTTTATATGTACACTGAGAGTATGAATAAAGAAAAGGAGATGGCTGATGTCTCATCCACAGAGTCACACAGATTGAGAATACACTCTGGCAATGTCTGGGTCTTCACAGCTCTGAGAGTCTAGAGAGATAGTTGAAGTTTACAGCATTTCCTCCTGTTGACATTTGGCGCACCAATGGCAACCTTGGCCTAACATTACCTCTATGTAGGAATATTAATATTGTAAATGACATGCATTTTCCTAAAATACAGCCCTTGCACTTGGCCACAGGTACCCCTGAGTGTCACCTGGCATGCCATCGATGTTGATCTCAGATGAGATGCTAAGGTCTTCAGCACTATCCCCCTCTGATGTGATCTTAGCTGCTCCACCATAGTCCCTAAAAGGGTAACAGAAGAGCTGTGCTTTTTCATTGCCCAACTTATCGCCTGGAATCTCCTAGACGTGGAGGTGATGCAACATGTTTTTAAACAGATGACCTCATCTAAGTTAAGTGCTAGAGATACATAGGTTTAAAAACAGTTCCTGCATTAAGGGAATTCTTGGTCTATAGAGACAGGGCAGCCAAAGAGAAAATATAATAATGATAAGTGTTAAGACAAATGTAAGGTGTAGCATTTCCTAAGAGAAGTAAGTTCCTCCTTCAGCAAGGACCTTGGGCAAGGCTCTCAAATCTCACAGTGGATCTTTGAGGAGGAGTCTCCCGCACAGAGAAAGTGTGGCAGGAAGAGGGAGGGAGTTCAAGCTGAAGTACCATGTGATTGTTGAACTCGTGGAATTTAAGTCAACTAATCCTGGCCTTTGTCCCTTAATATGTTTAGCATCACCTAAGAAAGTTTCCTTCTTCATTTCTGTGACAGTTGTGTACAGTGTATAAAGATAATGGAAGCCAGACATGGTAGCACATGCACCTGTAATCCCAGTACTCTGGGAGGCTGAGACAGGAAAACCATGAATTCAAATCCATGTGGGCAACTCAGCAACTTAGGGAGACCCTATCTCAAAGTAAAATGTAAGAGACTGAGGAAATAGCTTAGTGTGAAGGCCCTGGGTTTAATCCCCAATAAACTTTTCCCCCAACTTAAAAAAGGATAGTAAGAAAAAGAAAGGACTTGAGGAATCACTTAAAAAAGAATATGCCAATCGCTTCTTGGCCTTTTGGCTAAGATCAAGTGAAGAATATGCCAATAAAATATAGAGAAAGAAGAGAAAATAAACCAATATTTATTGAATGTTTGGTATGCACCCATTATGTCATTTTATAATCTCCTTTAACATCATTACTTCCAATTCATAAATTAAGAAAGCAGGGTTCAGAGACATAAAATAATTTTTCTACCCTAACTTTAACTTCTCCTCCATTCTTGTCTGCTATTCTTCCTCTACCCCAGACCTCCTTGGAAGCGCCCATTGCCTGTTTGCCACCAGTCTGAATCTCCCACAGACACTCTGAGTTACCAGTTCACAAGGCCGCCTGAGCACTGTCCTACCACCCTGCTCCTTTTCCACTCACCATGGCAATTCTGCACCCTACGCTAGCTGGAAAGCTGCCATCAGGACCCGACTCCTTCTTTTCCTTGGCCCCACAACCAGTGTGCACAGCAGATCTCAAATGTATTCATTTTGCAGCTTCTCTCCACCACCCTCCATGCAGCCACCATCACCCATCATCCGTCACTGCTAGAAGAGTCCTCTGATTTCTCTTTTCCATTCTTGCTGCCCCCATCCCAGCCTCTTCACCTGGCAGCCCAAGAGTCTTGTTAAGATGCATGATCTCTGGAGTCAAGCCCATAACCCTTAATTTGGCAAAGGCCTGCTCCCGCTTACCCTGACCCTCAGCGGGTCTTTGTATCTTGCCAGCCCCCACTTCCCTGAATGGCTTGTTCCTTCTCACCCTTTAGGTCCTAACTCGAGTGCCATTTCCTCAAAGAACACTTCCCAGTTCCTGTGGGAAACTGTGATATACATGTGAGTGTATGTTTAGCTGCTCAACATCTGTGCCCTCTGGTGAGTGTAAGCTGTGTAAGGGCAAAACCCTCAGGATCTGCAGGCTCCACACCTGCATGTTCAACCAAACACACATCAAAGTATTTTCTTAAGCAATTGCATCTGTTCTGAACCCACACGAACACTTTTCTTGTCATTGTTCCCTAAACGATGCAGCATAGGAACTATTTACATAGCATTTACATAGTGCTATAAGTAATTTAAAGATGATTTAAGTGTAAGGAAGGATATGTATAGGTTCTGTGCAAAGGCTGTTTTATGTAAAGGATGTGACCATCTACAAGGATAAGATGAGATACTGGTATATGCAGGATCTGGAGCTGTCTCCTGAGAACACCAAGAGACAGCTCTATGGTTCTTATTCCCTACTGAAGCATCAAAACATTGCATAGCACCAAACCACAGTGGCCTTTGTATGTTCTATTTTATTGGGTTACACATATTTGTTAAAAAGCAGTACTATGTGAACTTTTACTCCAGAATAAAAAAGAGCTTGAAGTTAAACCCCTTCTCAATGTCAGAGCCTGTGTTCCTTCCTCATCTGTACTCTTCTGAGTGAAATCTACTATGTGCATTGTGAGGTATTGTGTGGCAGGTCTGCAGTTTGTTCCAGAGAAGGGTCAGAGAGCCTTCAAAAACTTAATCATGATGGGTGTGATGGTGCACATCTGTAATCCCAGCACTCAGGAGGCTGAGGCAGATGGATTGCCGCAAGTTCAAGGCCAGCCAGGGCTACATAGTTGAAGGCCAACCTGAACTGCATAGTAAAACCCAGTCTCAAAAAGAAAAAAAGGGGGGCCCGGCAGGATGGCTCAGTGGTCTAAAGCGCCTCCCTAGGAAAAGCTTGGGCGGCTGCAGGGACCACAGTTAGATCCCCAGCACCACATGCTGCACCAGCCCTGCCCTCAGGGCAGGCTGAGCCAGCCATAAAAATAAATAAACAAACAAACAAAAGTTCTGAAACAAGAAAAAAGAAAATAAAATTTAAAAAAAAAAAAAAAAAAGGGAAGAAATACCCATACCCCTGATAAAAAGTGAACTCCCTGAGGTAGAGGGCCATGTTCTCTCTGTTGGTCAAGTGCCTGGCACAAAGAGAGTGCACCATAAGTACTTATGAGAACTCCAGTGAGCCAGAGAAGCTCTTGGGTTCCCCTGTGCATCAGTAGCTGAGGCACTGAGGGCCAAGGGGCTGCAAAAGCAGACTTGCCAAAGTAGGGAGGGATGGAGGGAAATAAAGATTTAGCTTGGGGGGCTGGGGAGATAACTCCAAGGCACAAGTGCCTACCTGGAAGTGCAAGGTTGTGAGTTCAAACCCCGATCCCACACACACAAAAAAAGATTTAGCTTGGGAAGGACATGAAAGAAAGAAACAGTCACCAATTAGCCTGCTGTATTTTTTTTTAAATTTTTTTTTTCTTGTTTCAGAACTTTTGCTTGTTTATTTATTTATTTTTATGGCTGGCTCAGCCCGCCCTGAGGGCAGGGCTGGTGCAGCATGTGGTGCCGGGGATCAAACCGTAGTCCCTGCAGTCACCCAAGCTTTCCCAAGCAGGCGCTCCAGACCACCGAGCCATCCCACTGGGCCCTGCTACATTTTTAATACAATGAGAAGTTTGAGAAGTTTGTTCATTCAGTCATTTATTTAAACATTAATTCAATCAACAAATAGCTATTTAAAATTTAGTGTATGTCAAGCACTATGATAGGCACTGAACATATGACATCAAATCAAAGACAAGAAAGGGAAATGGGTGAGAAAGCAGATATTAAAATGCAGAAGGGGGCCCGGCGGGATGGCTCAGTGGTCTAAAGCGCCTGCTTGGGAAAGCTTGGGTGGCTTCAGGGACCGCGGTTCAATCTCCGGCACCACATGCTGCACCAGCCCTGCCCTCGGGGCGGGCTGAGCCGGCCATAAAAAAAAATGAGTAAATAAATAAATAAAGGTTCTGAAACAAGAAAAAAATAAATAAATAAAATAAAAAATTATTTAAAAAAAATAAAATGCAGAAGGGTTAGTGCCATTATCAGAGTCAGCACAGGGTGATGTGGGGCTTTACAAGTGGTGGCAGTGAGACTTCCTAGAGAAAGTAACACCTCGAGTGCATCCTGCAGAATGAGGACGTAGGTGCCAGCCTGAGTCAAAGCCAGAGAAAGGGTGTGTTCCAAGCATAGAAAGTAGTATGTGCAAAAGCCCAGCAAGAAAAGAAAGAAGTGTTCAGAAACCTATAAATAGTGCTGTACAGTGGGAACAGGAGTATTGAGAGAGAGCACAGAGCTGGTAAGAGACCCAAGCTGGGTGCTTCTTTGACATCCTTCCGCTCTGTCTGTCCATGCAGAGAAAACAGTGCCAAAATCAA
>PVJA010039877.1:0-18875 GCA_004027025.1 Myocastor coypus | reverse complement strand
CAACATCACAAGCTTCACTGGTGGCCCACTGCAATTGCAGAACATTTGACTGTATATGTACCTGCTTCCTCTTAGTCCAAAGAGAAGTATATTCTTTTCCTTTTTTTTTTTTTTTTTTCCTAAGCAACATCAATAGGGAGGTGGGTAATGCCCACACACTGTACTCTGTAGAACGATTGTGAGGACAATATGCAATATGTCAACTTTCAAAGAAAAGAAAGGGGAAAAGAAAAAATAATGATAATAATGTTGATTTAGAAGGGTTAATGTTTAATTGTTTGATCAAGCTTATATACCTATATGTATTAATCTAAACTGATCTGATGATGAAAATATGTAATATAACTTGTGTTAAATTTAAACAATAAAAAAGGAAAAAAAATATTAAATCATGAAAAAAAAAAAAAAAAAAAGAAACGCAGAGTTAGATTGGTGAGACGAGCATTAGGAGGCTTAGATTCAATAGCCTCCAACATCACAAGCTTCACTGGTGGCCCACTGCAATTGCAGAACATTTGACTGTGTATGTATCTGCTTCCTCTTAGTCCAAAGAGAAGTATATTCTTTTCCTTTTTTTTCTAAGCAACATCAATAGGGAGGTGGGTCATGCCAACACACTATACTCTGTAGAACAATTGTGAGGACAATATGCAATACGTCAACTTTCAAAAAAAAGAAAGGGGAAAAGAAAAAAAAAGTAATGTTGATTTAAAAGGTTTAATGTTTAATTGTTTGATCAATCTTATATACCTATATGTATTAATCTAAACTGATCTGATGATGAAAATATGTAATATAACCATTGTTAAATTTAAACAATAAAATATTAAATTAAAAAAAAGAATCACTCAAGTATATTAATTTTATTATTGCCTAGGCAAAACTCAAATGTTCTATCCTGCCTGAGTGCTGGGATTATTGGTGTGTACCATTTAGTTTTTAATCTGTTTCTTGGTTTATAAAAAACCCCTGCCCCAACTTTCCCAGTGTATAGGTGCTGGTCATAGTGCCTGGCCTAAGTATTTTTTTTTTTTAAAGAATTATTTATTTATTTATTGTTTCACAACCTTTGCTTGTTTATTCACTTTATTTTTATGGCCGGCTCAGCTCGCCCTGAGGGCAGGGCTGGCGCAGCATGTGGTGCCCGGGATGGAACCGCGGTCCCTGAAGCCACCCAAGCTTTCCCAAGCAGGCGCTTTAGACCACTGAGCCATTCTGCCAGGCCCCTAAGTATTTTTTAATATGTATATATTTTAATCATTTATTTATTTGGTACAAGGTTTCACTATGCAGCTTGGACTCTTACTGATCTGCTCTTCTCTGACTTCCCAGAGCTGGGACCACAGGCATGCTCCATCACACCCACTTTTGGCACTCAGTATTGGGGATTGAAAATGGGTCCTTGTGCTCCCCAGGCAGGCACTCAGACCACTGAGCTATCTCCCCAGCCCCTAGCCTAAGTTTTTTTTTTTTTTTTTTTAACCTGTTACAATTGTTCTTTCTGTCCTTTGACCAAGTGTTGCTTTATATATTTTGAGGTTATGTGATAGGGCCTCTGTTATTTAATGATTATTTCTTTGTTCTATCCAATGGAAAGCAAGAGAGGGTAAAAGTGAGAATCTTGCACAGAAGCATGTGCACAGGTGCACATGGTGCACGTGCCCCCTGCAGGGGCTCTGGCTTGGCTTGCTCCAGTCTCTGAGCAGACTCACCTGTCCCTTCCCCGACTCGTACAGGGCTGGGTGCTGCTGCCCAAGGCTGGCCTCTTTTTATTGTAGTCATCCGTAGGTTACTGACTCCCGTGTTCTGGTGTCTCTTCTGTTGTAGGAGCTGCGGCTAGTCTGGGCAGCATCCCTCCATCTTCCTTTACTATTGGCTGTGCTGTGCTCCCCAGAGAAGGCAGCTCGTCCTTCTTGGCTCTCAGAGTCCTAGAACAGGACCTGCAGAAAGGGTAAACATTGGGTCTGGAAGCTTTTAATCCCAGCGGGGCTGGGTACTTAGTCAGGAGTAAAACACTTACCTAAGCAAGCTGGAAGGCCCAGGTTCAATCCTGGCACCAAAAATGGGGAGGGGAGAGTCAACTAAAAATGAAATGGAGGACCAGCCTGACAGCTCAGTGGACTGAAGCACTTGCTTTGGCAGAGCTCAGCAGCTGATTCAATCCCCGGTGAGCCATGCGGGTCCTGCTCCCAGGGTGCACTAAGATGGCAATTGAGACTGGGCATGGTGGCGTGCACCTGTAGTACCAGCTACAAACAGGAGGCTAAAAACAGGAGGATCACTCCAGGTCCATTGTTATAGTGAGGCTCTGTAGACCCTGTACTGAATACATATAAATAAACAAACAGACAAGTGTTGTAAAAATGGTCTATGTATAGGGCTGGGGGTGCAGCCCACTGATAGAGCGCGTGCGCGCGCGCACGCACACACACACACACACACACACACACACACACAAATAAAAGGTATCTGGGTCTTCTCCACTCTCAACGTCTGTGAAGTTGGGGGCATGGGGGTAGGCACAAGTGTTAGTGAAAGTGCTGCAGACGGGTCACACATGCAGCCAGTTGACAGCCCAGAGCTGCCCCAAGGCACTCACCAAGGCCAGATCGTGGGGCTGCCCCCCAGTCTCAGATGTTCCACCTTTAAGCATGAAGGTGGACTCGTAGTGATCCTCCTGTTTTTAGCCTCCTGTTTGTAACTGGTACTACAGGCGCACACTACCACGCCCAGTCTCAAGTCAGCCTGCCGGCCTGTAACTGAAGATGGAGCAACACAATTGCCTTTGGGGTTTTCTGAAAGAACCCTCACACCCAGAGAGAAGTGATGCCTGAGGCCCGACAGCTAGACTAGTTTTCAACTTTATTCTGATTTTCTCAGCTTTGTCTTATCTTACTAACTCAATGATTTCAAACCAGGACATCCTGGATTATTTCTCTCTCAGTCATGCCTGTAAGGACAAGACAGTGCCTTCTGTGTGAATATTTAATATTCTTCCTTCTCCCAGCTCCAAGACAGGGTTTCCGTGTGCTGCCCCAGCCCCTGCATGCTATAGCCTCCTGCCTCAGCCCCAGTCCAAGCCCTCCTCACACCACTCTTCCTTACTTAGCCTTATCAACCATGAATTAATTCTAAACAATGCCTTCTGGGTCTCTGGCCACTTTTCCACCCAAAAGGTATCACCACAGCCACCTTCAGAAACTGTGGAAAATAGGGAAAACCCCTAGCTTGGGAATCAGACCTCTGTTCCAACCCTGGCCCAGGCACAAGCCTTCCTGAGTCCTCTGCACCTCTTCCAGGGCTCTATGTGAAGCAAGTCCAGCTCTGCTTCAAGATCCAGTGACTCTCACAGGCTCTCCCATGGCCTTAAGAAAGGCTCCCTCAGCTCTTTAGTTACCTTTTGTATTCTTTTAAAAAAAGAAAGCCCACACACCCACCTATCAGCTTTAGTCTCCACAAAACTTAGAGCTGTTCTTCCCTGCCCCACAGTGTTGTTTCAAGAGGTAAATAAAACTCAGTTCATAAGGACATGGCATACAGTAGATGCTCAATAAACTTTATTTCTGTATAGAATGGTCCAGAAAAGATGATGTGCAAATGCAACTACAGGTTGGTCTGCTTATTGAATGCCCCTCTAATGGCCCATGCACTGCCACCCAGCAGCCCAGCCCCACTGCAAGAGGCCTGGGTCTGAAGACGAGCAGGATACCTACAGCACATGGTTGTAGGGAGAGCTGTCCTTGTCCCTAATGTGGCTGTGGATCCAGTCAAGGTAGCGACTGACTTTGGTGTAGACGCCATAGTTGGTAGGGAGCCCACAGCCCTCACCCCAGCTCACCAAGCCCACCAGGAACCAGGTGCCTTGGAAGGAGGCAACCATGGGCCCCCCACTGTCGCCTTCACAGGCATCTCGGGTGTCCCCAAGGATGCCTGCACACAGCATGTTCTCTGAGACCATGTTCTGCATGACCTGGATGCACTTGCTGCGAGGGACCACAGGAATCCTGATGGAGTTGAGAACGGAGGTGGGGTTTCTCCTGGGGTCTTCCTTCCGCTCAGACTGGAAGCCCCAGCCTGTGACCACTGTCTCCTGGCCGGCCTGAGTGAGCTCCCGTTCTGCAAGGCCACTGTCCGGGAGGCAGATGGGCACAATGGTCTTGGAGAGGACAGTGGGCTCGGCCAGGCGGAGCAGTGCGATGTCATTGTTGGTGGTACTCCGGGTGTAGTTGGGGTGGATGAAGATCTTCTTGATGTCCAGCTCCACCTCCCCCTTGTCTCTGCGTCTCAGGTCATACTCACCTGCAGGACAGAGGGCACTGTCAGAGTGGCCTGGCAGGAGCCTCTAATGGCTGGGGGCCTGTGGGCCTTCATGCAGGCTGTCTGGGTCCACAGGTAGACAGAGGTTACAGCTGCTGAGCTGTACCTTGGCTCCTTCTCAAGAGTGCCTCTTCCTGACAGAAGGAGTGGCCCATGGTATGGACCTCCAAGGGCTAGGATGCTGGTCTAGATTTAGGGCTCACAGAGGAACAGTGAGACCAGGGAAGTCTGGGACCTGGGACATGTGAAACTATAGCTGGAGTGACAAGGGCAGGAGCAACAAGACCCAGAAAGGAGGACCAGCAGGATAGGGCACTGAGGGGGGAGAGCCATCAGGACAGGTTCCTTCCAGCCCAGTCTGATGGTCCTTGAAAAGCAAGGCATGGGAATCCCACAATGCCCTGGGCCCTGGGCCCTGGTCATGCTAAAGAGGATTGCATTACACAGGAATTTAGACCTGTTCAGTGCACCTTCCTTCTCCTTTCTGTAGGTGGAGTCTAATAAGGCCTCCCTCCAGAAACTGTCATAATATGGGACTTCTGCTGCTGCCCCCAGCCTGCTGGGGAAAGCAGCACCCCAGGGTGCTGAGGCGGCATGCCAGCCAGAGTGAGGTGCCCAGGATGTGTGGCACCCCTCATACAGGCCTGTGCCAATTGCAGCGGGTACCACACAGGTCCTCCTGCCCAGCTCATAGGGACCAGGCCTGTTTCCATAAATCACCCTGTGAGGCCGAGCTTCTGGGACCAGAGCTTCCCAAACCCGATAGCCTGCCTGGCCACCCCTCCCGCCTGGCTGCAGCCCGCACCAAGCCTGACACTGAGCTTCCGGGATCCTTCCACGCAGTGGGCTGCAGTCAGCACCCAGGAATTGTGGATGAGTACCCCGCCACAGGCCAGCTTCTTCTTGGAGTCCAGAAGCATCACCTGCAATAGCAGCCACAGTGTCACAGGGTGGACCTTAGAGTGCCCAGCACAGGCCCTGGGCCCATTCTTGAGAGGGTCTGGGTCCTGGGCCACATGGGCCTCTCCAGTCCCTTTAGATATAAGCTCCTTGCCTGGCCCTCTGGCCACAGCCCACCCTCCTATGCTGTGGTCTCTGGCCATGGGTTCACTGTTCCTTCCCTGCTCTGCCCCACTTGTCTCCACCTACCTCCACCGGCAGGTACTTCCCTCCCCTTCTACTTCTGCGTGGGGAGGCCCTGTGGCCCTGGCCCAGCAAAGGACAAGTTGCTCTACCTCTCCCCATACCTGCCAGGGGTTCTCTCCATGTCTGGTCTCAGTGCCGTTGATGATCCTGGGATCTAACTGCTCCTCTCGATCTCCTGGCTGCACTCCGTGTCTGGTCTCAGTGCCGTTGACGATCCTGGGATCTAACTGCTCCTCTCGATCTCCTGGCTGCACTCCGTGTCTGGTCTCAGTGCCGTTGATGATCCTGGGATCTAACTGCTCCTCTCGATCTCCTGGCTGCACTCCGTGTCTGGTCTCAGTGCCATTGACGATCCTGGGATCTAACTGCTCCTCTCGATCTCCTGGCTGCACTCCGTGTCTGGTCTCAGTGCCATTGACGATCCTGGGATCTAACTGCTCCTCTTGACCTTCTTGCTCTACTTGGTCTAGGTCACGCTTGTAGTTGCTCCGCTTCTTCTTCTTCTGCTTTTGTATCCTCCCACATGGGAATATCACTGAACACAGAGGGAAATGGTGAGGGCCCTCCCTTCTTGGTCCTCCTCCTGCCCACAGGCTTCACTGCTACACTGTAGGATTCACCTGCTACACAGTAGGATTCAAAGGACAAATAATGTTTAGAACACTCAGTGTTAGCTGTGAAATCCCCCATTTTCAGTCAGTCAGTTAGTCAGTCAGTCAGTGAACAAATAGTGCCTCTTAATGGCAAACTCAGACCAAGGGAACACAGACTGACATGTGTTCCTTCACAGGTTGCTAGACTTCTCAGAGGTTCTCCACACCTCAGAGCTTTTGGGGATAACCCTGAGATACATGAATAAGCTCTCCTGATAGATGCTGCCAAATTCCTAAAAGAGTACATGCAAGAGGAGGTGATCATTCTCAGACAGCCCCAAGCAGCAACTCTAGGCTCTTCCCGAGAGAGAAGCACACACACAGGATGGACAGATGTGGGCTGGGGGCTCGAGACTTCCCAGCAGCAGAACACCTCAGCAGTGCAATGACAGCAGGGCAGGGGATGGCAGAACCAAGCTCCAGAAGCCCGCCAGCCCACAGGACTGCTGGACAGACAGGTACAGCACACTCTGCTCAGTCCATGAACACAGAGCACAGCCCCTCTGGGACAGCAGGGCACCCTCTGTGCTTGGCACCACCCCTACCCGTGCAGGGTCACATGGAGTCCACAAAATCAGGTCCTGCAAACACCAGCTCCTCTGCCAGTTTGATCCAAGTGGCTGGAAGCCAGCTACAAACTCCCCAGGGTGGCCTCTCCAAATACCCTAAACACCAATCCCAAAGGCCCTATATAGGAGGGCTGTCAGTGACCATGACCTTCTGGTAGCCAGAGAGAAAGCCCACTGGGCCATGTGTCCACTGGCCACTTCTCTGCAACTTCCTGTGAATCTCTTACTATTTCAAAATACCATTAAAAAAATGAGTTACAGAAGGATTATAACAGAAATAAGTTCTCTGGAAGAATACAAAGAGGTAGCCAGGCGCTGTGGCACACACCTGTGATCCCAGCATTTGGGAGGCTGAGGCAGGACTACCTTGAATTTCAGAGCAGCCTGAACTACCTAGCAAGTGTCCATCTCAAGGAAAAGAAAAAAAAAAAAAAAAGTGGAAAGGAGAAGAGAGAAAGCTAGAAGGAAGAGATATGAATTATAAGAGGTCTAGACAGACAGAACAAAACAAAACAAAAAAAGCAGAGAAAACTGCCAGATAATCTTAAAATGTTCCTAGAAGATAATTTCCTCATTGAAAGAGTGCGCTAAGAGCAATTGACAGGGAATGAAAAAAGTCCCCCAAGGAAAACACCCTCAGATTCCACTATTACTGTTGTGAAAACCCTGGCCTCATTAACTATGCATAAATAAATGTGAATAAAAACAGAAATGCATATAGCCTGGAGGATCATTGCAATTTCGAGGCCAGCTTAGGCTACAAAGTGAGTTCAAGCTCGGCCTCAACTGCATAGCAAGACCCTGTCAACAAAACAAAACAAAACAAAACAAAAAACATCAAAAGGAAGACAGAATCAAGTCCTGTTCTCTCCTGGAAACCTAAGGGGTAAAGATTGAAAGGTGATGCAGGGCCAACAGGTGATCTGAGGAAATTAAACTCTAGGGCGGACGCAGGAAGACCCTGGGTTTCTCCTACCCGAGCTGAAGAAACTGCGCTCACCCGCGGGCTCGCACTGCAGGTGGTCGTCCGCCAGCTGGTATCCTGGCGCGCAGCTGCATCGCCGCGATGCCCCCTCCGCCGTGCAGTAGTGCGCGCAGCCGCCGTTGTCCACCGAGCAGTTGCTGAAGCCCACTTCTGCGTGGATGCGAGTCAACGGCCGACAGGAGGACCAGGCCCCGCCCCCAGACCACGGCCCCGCCCCAGGCCACAATACCCATCCCTCACCGTTCTGGCAGAAGCGCCCCTCCCAGCCCGGGTTGCAGGTGCAGGTGAAGCTGCTGAGGCCATCTACGCACACGCCCTGCTCGCAGCAGAGGCTGGGGCACGGGTGCTTTGGCGGCAGGCTTTTGCACTGGTCACCATCTGCGACACGGGGCCGGGGGGTAGAGATCAGCGCCCCCTTCACTACCTGCAACAACTAGAGACCTGAAAGGAGCCCTGCCAAGTGTAGTAGGCACTCACCAAAGTACGTGGACCAGAAGTCCAGCTGTGGAGAAAGGAGAGGAGTCAGTGCCAGCCTGTGCGGACAGGCAACTCCCTCTTCCTGGCTGTGACTTAGGGTGCCGTAGCAGTCAAGCAAAGGTCACTGATGGATGTCACCACCTCCTATCGGTGAGTGAACCTTGCTTGGCTCCCTGTCCCACCTCCATCCCACAGACCATCAACAACACCCCTCCACATCCATGGCATCTTGCAGCTGCCCCCTGCTCACAGGTCCACTCCTCTCCTTCTGCAGGGACTTCTGCAGAGGGAGGAGGGGACCCTATCCTCACCAGGCTGCTCTGACTCCTTGCAGCTCTCCCACTCCGTACTCGCTTTCAGGGCCTGCTCATACACCTAGTCTTTCTCTAAGCCAGCGCTGCCAATTCAGAAAGTGAGCAGCTAGTCTTGTTTCCAACTAAGTTGCAGCTGCCACTGCTGTTGCTTGCTTTAACCTTTAGGCTAGAGAGCACTCAGGCCCCGCCTGGACACCTAGAGTTGCTTCTCTAGGAATAGAAGCTGAGGCTCAACTTAAGTGTAAGTGTGGGCAGACCTCAGGGCCTTGCAGTCTCTCCACCCTGGTCAGTGCATTAGAGGTACAGTAGAAGTGGCATATAGCCTGTGATGAGCAGGTGGCGGTGGCTGCTGGTGGCCAGACTGACATCCCTACCAAAGGGGCTGCTGGGAATCTCACCCTAGAGCTGCCACAAACTCTTCTTGGCACTCACTGCAGAAGTCTGCTTCTTGTTCCCTGACCAAGACCATGAGGCCAGGGTCTTCTCAGCCACCCCAACAAGATGGGAAGAAGCAGTGCTGCTGCTGAGTGCCCCCCAGCACTTCCAAGAGTCTCCGAGTTGTTCCCCACCTGCACATCTAGGCCCTAGCCACCTCACCCCTCACTGCAGCATCATTCTCCAGGCCCAGCCAGTGGCCTTACTGTGGCATCCACATCATGGAAAATTTCCTTGGCTTCCTCAAAATCACAGATCTCCTCATGGCATTCACGCTCCAGGTTGCCAGGACGGACCTCCTCCAAGAAGGCATTGGCGCGTTTGTGGATCCGCAGCACCTGGTGGGCACGCTCACTGCTGGAGAACACTGCATCTGGATTTGGGGGAGGGGAGCTCACTGTGGCAGAGCACAGGGGCCTCAGGAAGCCAGGCTGGAGACACCAGAGGCATTGCCTAGGGCCCCATAGGGTCAATCTGATTCCTAATAATGCTGTGGATGCTCTGTTCCTCCATAGGAAGCAGATGATTGTAGGCCAGAGACAGACTCTGTGAGTCCCAAACTATATGGCCTTAATTAAGCCTGTGTTTCTATCTCTCTGAACCTTGGTTTACATTTAGAAAACAGAGGCATGATCATCATGTAAAACAATACAGTGCACAGCATGGAAACAAGTACTTGGTGACAAATGCCACCTGCTGCTCTTGCTACCAAGACTGCAAAGTTCCCTCAGTGTGTTGTTCTCCAACCAGCCAGACCTTCCTTCCTCTCCCTCCATAGAATGAATTTAATCCCCTCCCCTTGGACAGAAACACCTAGAAATCCTAGAGACCTGTCACCTACCATGCATCATTGCATGTCTCCTAGGCTCTGGCATATGTCTGTCTTGGCGAGAGGATGATATGAGGGAGGGGCCAAGCAGGAATGGTTGGAGGGAAGGGAGGAACTGTGCCTGAGCCGAGGTGGCCAGATGAAGTAGCCAAAGTTGTGGCAGGGTGGGGTGAATGGGAAAAGGCCTCAGGTCAGTAGCTCAGGAAGAGGCACAAATGTAGATTGTGGGTCCCTTGGTCCTCCCAGAGAAGCATGGCTGCCTCTGTTGGCTATAGATACCCATGGGCATTTTAGGTGAGACACGCAGAGTGGCATGGCCGAAAGGCCTGGACCTGAGCCTTTTACTGTCAAGGGCATAAGTGGTGTGGGAAGGCTTGGGAGCTCTGAGACACACCCCAAGACTGCCATCCCCTGGGTCTGCCAATTCCTACGGTCTCTGCCACCTGTCATCTTGCTGAAGCTGAAAGTCAGGGGAAGGTGTGAAGGCCAAGGCTTCCAGAGTCCTGAAAATGCCTTGATATTTAAGGGTTCCTTGGGAAGCCTGTAGGGGATGGGAGGGTGGTCTTACCAGGAGGAACAGGTTTGCTGGAAATGCCCCAGGTAGCCAGGAACAGCAGGAAGCCTGCCAGCCGCCACATTCTGCCGTCTCTGACACCTGTCTGAGGAGGATGTCTGAGCTTCCAGCAGCCCCCAGCCTGGACTACGCTGCCAGAAGCCTGAGGGTGGGGGGGCAGAATGCAGAGGCCCCTGTGTGTCCCTGGTTGGGACACATGGTTTGAGGCCTGTGGACTGTGGCACTTAGGCCTGAGGAATGCCAACCTACCACATTCAGGCCTGGCAGTAGGGCCTTGCTTCTTTGATCCCAAGCTCTGTAAAGAGTCCACCTCCATGGGGTGTGTGCCCTTCCCACCCTTTATGCCCCTGCCTCCATACCCCTCCATCCTGCCTCAAGGGGACTTACAGGGATGGGCCCTGAAGAGACCGCAAGGCTGCCTTCCTGCTGCCATGATGGCCTGGGATTTGGTTAATCCATAACCAGGACGAGGCCACCCTCTCCCCAGAAAAGCAAACAAGTGGTGCTGACACTCTGGTCCCGCATCCTGACACGCAGGTCATCAGAGCTCACCTCCGGCCAAAAGGGTGCTGTCCGTGGGGGTGGGGGGCTGGCATCCTCAAAGGCCTTGACTGAATGTTGTCTCTTTTCACCTCAGAGTGGCTGGCTAAGGGAGGGATGTTTTAATGTAGAATACTGCAGTCTGTCTATAATCAACACAACAGATTTATAATTTCATATTTTATGAAATTTAGGGTTTATTTATTTTTTAAAGAGTATAAAATAGTATTAACACAGGGAACAAATGATATTGTGAATGAATGACCTGCAAATGACATAGGAGAAAAATGAAACTCCCAACCTGAAAGGTACCATGGACAAGTTTGTGTTTTCTAAAACCAAAGAATGAATTTTAGAAACAAACGGAGGTAATTGAGCAGAACATATTTCTTGGGGGAAAGAAAGCTCCTGTCTGAAAGAGGGACAGAAGGGGTGGCCCAATGGGTGGCACCCAAGAAGCTATCTCTTCCAGGGACTTTTATAGAGTAAAACCATGTAGTAATGATGCAGGAAGAAAAAACTGATCTGGGGTGGATGACCTCCAATAGGGAACCTCCAAACGATATAGGGAAAACCAATCCTCAACCTGAAAAGTACCTGGGATGAGTTTGTGTTCTCTAAAACCAAAGAATAGGGGCCTATCAGGATGGCTCAGTGCTCTAAAGTGCCTGCTTAGGAAAGCTTGGGTGGCTGCAGGGACTGAGGTTCAATCCCTGGCACCACATGCTGCACCAGCCCTGCCCTCAGGGCAGGCTGAGCCAGCCATAAAAATAAATAAACAAACAAACAAAATTTCTGAAACAAGAAAAAAATAAAAGAAAAATGAAAAATTCTTAAAAAAAAAAAAAAAAAAAAACCAAAGAATTAATTTTAGGAATAAACAGAGGTAATTCAGCAGAACATATTTATTGAGGGAAAGAAAGCTCCTGTCCAAGAGAGAGACAGGAGGGGGATCCCTGAGTAGGTGTCCCCTGGGAAACTGTCTCTTCTAGGGAGATTTATAGAGGAAAACCACATGGTGAGGTGGGCCTAAGCTTGTGAAGAAGACATGGGAACTTGCTTAGGTGGGCATGAGGTGGGACAAAACTGTGGTCAACCAATGAGATTACAAGCACCATTGCTCAGGTAAAATAGATTAAATCCAGTCTCTTCCTGTTGGGGGCTAGGTTAGTAATTCAAGTGGGCTCTTTCAAGGTGACTGATACCTGCTTAGAATATCAATCCCTGATACCTACCCTTAAGGAAGTATGTAGTTGCTTCTGTTTGCTCTTGCTTTGAGATCTGGCCCATGGTGGAAGAGTGTCTGTCTCTAGTTGCAAAGTCACCTTGTCTTCCATGTCATCCTTGAGGGCCTGGCCCTGTCTGGCTGCCTATAATATGTCTACCTAATTCAGCTGTCTACGACAGTAAGGGGGTCTAAGGTGGTGGAGAACATGGGAACTTGCTTAGGTGGGCATGAGGTGGGACAAATCTGTGGTCAACCAGTGAGATGACAAGCACCATTGCTCAGGTCAAGTTGATTTAATCCAGGACCAAATGAGGAAGCAAGTCACAAAGCAAGTGGGCACGAATAGGGAACAGGGTCTCTTCCTGTTGGGGTTTGGGTTAGTGACTCTTTTGGGCTCTTTCAAGGTTATTGATATTTTAGAATATCAATCCCTGCTCTTGGGAGGCTGTGAACAGGTGCATCACTGTGAGTCTGATCTAGTAGTGAGACCCTGAACACCTTGTAGACTGTTTACTAGAAATACAAAACAAAAAAGAGTATCAATCCCTGAGGCTCATCCCTAGGAAATTGTGACTGCATTTGTTTACTCTTTTGTTTTGAGGTTTGACCCACAGTGGGGAAGTGTCTCTCTCTTCCCAGTTGCAAAGTCTCTTGTCTTCCATATTGTCTTCTTGAGGGCCTTGCCCTGTCTGCCTATAATATTTCTATCTAATTCACCTACCTACAACAATATTTCCATCTAATTTAGCTGCCTACAATAGTTTCTTTCAACAGGCTGGGATTAACTGCCCAAGCCGGCCTTGTACTTCAGACCTTCTGGCTTCAGGCAGGCTGGGATCACAGGCATGTGCTGCCACACCTGCCCTCATGGATGAGAATTTCCTGTGGAATACTGGCTATGTTACTGGGCTTTGGGGTGCTGCACCCTCGCTCTGGGGGTGGTTTCTAGGCTCTTTCTGTCCTGAGCAAGCGATTGATGGAGGCATTCAAAAGGTGAGGAGATCTTACTGTGGCGAGGAAACATGCTCAGGCCAGCACGTCTGGGTTAAGTGCAAGCAGGAACATAAGCCCTTTTGTGAACATAGAAGAACACTCCGCAAGGGCTGCGGGAGCTCCTAGCCCGGATGTCAGAAAGCTAAGCCCTAGGGTGCTGAAGTCAAGCGGCCTTCACTAGGCATCCTTCTTCCCTGGAGGCCCATACTTCTCCCAGTCCTGCCGCCTCCTCAAGACTGTGGACCCATGGACGCTGTGCGGCAACGGGCCATGGGCCCGCGTTGTTGGCCACCGGCCATGGCTCCAAGGAGTCACCTGACTACGAGTCCCAGCCTGCCCAGCCTCATGCCCTCACTCTGCGGTGCCAAGCAGCCTTGGAGGAGTGTGAAGCCAGGGCCCGTCTCCCTTTGCTGGGGGAGAAGGGCGGCAGCGCAGAGGACATCTTGGCAACAGGGCTGGGGCCAGAGGCAGAGGGAGCCGCGTGGGATCCAGGCGGGAAACGGAGCTCGGAGGCAAAGTCCCACCTGCGGGCAGCGCAGAGTCTAGCCTGGCCAACCCTTGGGGCTGGCCTCGGGGTCCGCGATGCGTGGACCCGCCTCTGAGCACACCCCAGCCTCATGCACTTGCATGGTGGAGCCGGCCGGAGCCCAGCGCCTGAAACAGCCGGGTCCGGAGCACTGGCGCCCACACCAGCCAGGATGGCTGCAGCATGCCCCAGGGGCCAGGGCACTCGTTGCTCGGCTCCCGGCTCCCTCGCCAGAGCCCAGTCACCCCACGCGAGCTTGTGTGTACAAGGCTTGAGCTGTGGAGCTTAGGAGTGTAGTAGAATTGTGGGAGTGAGCCTGGTGCTCAAATGGGTGTGTGTAGTGGGGGGAATCCAAGGAGCCCATCTTCTGAGTTGAGCACCCACAGGCTTAAACCTTCACTTGGCCCCTTCTTACCTGGTTGTATTTCTCAGAGCCTCAGTGTCCACATCTGTAAAAATGGGTCGATAACAGCATCCTTCTCAGCTGTATGTCCTGATGTTGTAGGCAGCTGAATTAGAAATATTTTAGGCAGTTGGACAGGGCCAGACCCTCAAGGAGACAATGTGGAAGACAAGGTAACTTTACAACTGTGGACAGAGAAGGGGCTGGGGAGATAGCTCAGTAGAGTAAGTGCTTGCCTGGCAATCGCCAGGGTCTGAGTTCAATCCCCAGTTCCGCAAAAAACAAAAGCAAAACAACAACTACAGCAACAAAACAACTGTGGACAGACACTCCTCATTGTGGGCCAGACCTCAAGACAAAAAGAGTAAACAAATGTAGCCACATACTTCCCTAGGCATGGGCATTAGGGATCGGTATTCTAAATAGGTATCAATCACCTTGAAAGAGCCTAAATGAGTCACGAATCCAACCCCCAGTAGCAAGAGACCTTATTCCTTTTTCATGCTGGCTTGCCAGGAGACTTGCTTCCTCATCTGATTCCAATTTAATCAATTTTACCTGAGCAAGGGTGCTTGTCATCTCATTGGTTGACCATAGTTTTGTCCCACCTCATGCCCACCTAAGCGAGTTCCCATGTTCTCCACCACCTTAGACCCACCTTACCACATGGTTTTACTCTATATAAGTCCCTTGAAGAGATAGCTTCTTGGGGGATGTCTTAGTTACTTTTTACTCATTGCTGGGACAAATACCTGACACTCAAAATGAAGGAAGGAAAGGTTTATTAGCTCACAGTTCATGGAGGTTTCAGTCCATATTCAGCTGGCCCAAAGCTGAGTGGAACAGGGCAGAGAGCATCAAGTTCATGGCGGTGGAACAGCAACAAAATGGTGGCAGAGGCAGCCAACCAAACAGGGCATCAGAGAGCAATAGCAACAGCTCAAGTCTGTCTGTCACTCTTTATATTACATTCAGGCTCTCTGCCTTAGGATATCTGCCCTGGACCACACCCATAGTCTCAGCCTTATTCAGATCAATAATCCCATCAGTACTAAAACACAATCCCAGGGATCATGAATCATAGAAGCCACGCCCCATGGTTGCATGAGGCTTTGGGGAGATAACTAGGTGTAAACCATAACAGGGGACCACCCACTCAGGGTCCTCCTCCTGTCCCTCTCTCAGACAGAAGATTTCTTTCCTCCAAGAAATATATTCTGCTCATAACCTCCCTTTGTTCCTAAAATTCATTGTTTATTTTAGAGAACACAAACTGGCCTGAGGTACCTTTCAGACTGGGAGTTTCATTTTTCTCCTGTATCATTTGGAGGTCATCTGCTGACATAACTTTTTGCTCCCTGTATCAGTGACACTGAATGTTTTTCTGATGAAATGTGTTTTACAAAGTGGATCTTGTTTCTGTTTTAAAAAACAGACAAATTCACCACATAATACTGGCATTTTGGAAGGTTTTGTTAATTGTTTTTAACACCATTTTTTTTTTTTTTTTTTTTTTTTGGTGAGACCAGGTTTCGAACTCACAACCTTGCACTTGCCCAGCAGGCACTTGTGCCTTGGAGCTATCTCCCCAGCCCCTAACACCATATTAAAAACCAAAATTCTGCCTAAAAAAAAAAAAGTGGAGAGGTCCTGAAACTTCAGAGGCCAAGCAGTGACTTTCTCCTTTGGCCTTCAGGTCTCCTGGAGTAACAGTGACATACTGAAAGAGCTCTGCAGAGAGGCCCCTGCTTTGCTGACCTTGTGAGTGGCTGGGAAGATCTGGGAAGGGCATGCAGGAAGTGGCAGGGCAAAGGACTGGGGTTCTGCAGCCCCCCAGGACCCCATTCTTACTTAGCACTGCCCCTTGGAACCAGCCTGAGCACCTTTGTGCCAAGCAGGGTGGTCAGAAGGGCACAGGTGTGGATGGGTGGTGGCCTGGAGTCCCTGTCACCCCAAGGATCCCTAGCTCTATTTGTCTGTTCTTCTTGGTGTGAAGGTTCTGTGCCCCAGGAAGGGTTAAGGAGAAAAAACCCAGATAGTGCCCTGGGGTTGCCTGTTAGGCAGTGGTGAAGGATGCAGGAAGCCTGGTACACTTGGCACAGTGACAATTTTTAAGTCAGATCCGTGGAAGTACAGAGACATCCAGCAAAATTTACAGTTGTGCTTGTTATGACAAATGGACATGGTGGTGTGATAACTGCCACACTCATGACACAGGATATTTCTGTTGTCCTGAAGAGGTCCCCTGTGTTCTACTCCCTGCCTCTAACACCTCAGATCTGATTTCTGCTCTTATAGCTGGCCTTTGCGAGAATGGCCAAGGGATTGTACAGGCAGATAGATCCTAAGGCTGGATCCTTTGGTTTGTTCATGTTGCTGTGCTAGTGCGTAGTATTTTCCTCTTCTTTTATTGTTGAGTAGTAGTTCCCATTGTATGGGATATATAATTTGTTGCCCAATTGGTTCTTGGCTCTTACTAAGCAAAGATGCTAGACCATTTGTGTTCAGGTTGTTATGAGTTCATGCTTTCATTTCTTTTTAATGTGAATATTAATGGAAGTACTAAGTTTTGCAGAGAGTTCATATTTACTTTAGGTTTTTTTTTAGAATTTTATTTATTTATTTACTTGTTTCAGAACTTTTGTTTGTTTATTTATTTACTTATTTTTATGGCTGGCTCAGCCTGCCCTGAGGGCAGGGCTGTCACAGCATGTGGTGCGGGGGATCGAACCGCGGTCCCTGCAGCCACCTGCAGGCGCTTTAGACCACTGAGCCATCCTGCCGGGCCCCTTTACTTTAGTTTTAAATATGTCAAGGCCAGAGATATAGCTCAGTGGCACAGCACCTGCCTGGCAAGTGCAAAGTTCTGAGTTTGATCCCTCGTATCAATAAAATAAAAATTTTAGCCGGGCGTGGTGGCTCACGCCTGTAATCCCAGCACTCGGGAGGCTGAGGCAGGAGGATCCGTGCCAGTTTGAGACCAGCCTGGACTACAAAACTGAGCTCAAGGCCAGCCTGAACTGCATAGTGAAACCCTGTCTCAAAAAGGCAAAATAAAATAAAATAAAATAAAATAAAATAAAAATTTTAAAAGATCAAATTACTTTCTAATAGTGCATGGCTTTTCTGGTATGAGAAATCAAGACTGCAAATAAGGAACAAAATGTATAATATATATCGAGAAAAGGAAAGAAAATGTCCAAATAGAAAGGGGGAGGGGGGAACCAGAGGTTTAGCTCAGTGGTACCATGCCTGCCTGGCAGGTGCAAGGTCCTGAGTTCAATTCCTGGTACTTTCCCCCCACCAAAAAAATCAAATGGGAAGGGGGGATGGCAGGAAAAAAGAATAAAAGGAGAAATGGAAACATGGCTTTTTGTAAGTAAAGAAGAGAAAGAGGGGTCGAAGGGAGGGGAATGGGAAGAAAAGGATAGCTATAGATATATCATGTACAACTATAAATTCCCAATGATGAAATATATATATATATATATATATATATATATATATTCCATATAATATATATATATATATATATTCCATAAAATCAAACCAACCCCTCCATTTTTTTTTCCAAGTGGCCATACTATTTGCATCTCCAGCAATCCAGCAATCCTGTCTCAGTGTTCCAGCAGTGTGTGCTGTTGCCATCTACTCTTTTTAGTTTTAGCCATTTGAATAGTTGTAGTTGCATCTCACTGTTGCTTTAATTTTTATTTTCTTTATTATTAATGATAAGATATCTCGGTTACTATTCCCTCATTGCTGGGGTGAAATACCTGCACCCAAAATGAAGGAAGGAAAGGTTTATTCAGCTCACAGTTACTGGAGGTTTCAGTCCATACTCAGCTGGCACCAAGGCAAAGCAGCACATGGCAGAGGGCGGCTGTTCATGGAGGTGGAAAAACAGCAAGACAGCAAGAGCAAATGGGAGGAGTAGCGGCCACAATGGCTACAGAGAGCAAATGGCTACAGTGACAAACATTTGCAACCTGCATAAATACAAATTCTTGAAATTCAATAGTAAAAAAAAATACTTAACTTCATTAGATTTTTTTTTTTTTTTTTTAGTATAGGAATTGAATTCAGGACCTTGTGTTTGCCAGGCAGGTCCTTGTGCTGCTGAGCTATATCCCTGGCCATATGTTACAGTATGGTATGTGTGTGTGTGTGTGTGTGTGTGTGTGTGCATGTGCGTGCACGCACACGCATGCATATTTGTACTTGAAACAGGGTCTCACTACCCAACTCAGACTCGTAGTGATCCTCTTGTTTTCAGCCTTGCCAGCGCTGCAGTTGCAGGTGTGCACCACCACACCAGGTCTCTGTTGCTGGCTCAGCGCACCCAGGGGCAGGACTGATGTAGTATATAGTGCCAGGAACGGAAGCCTAGTCCCTGCACTTGCCTAAGCAGGTGCTTATTCCACTGAGCCATCTCCCTGGTCTGATGTGGTAGTTGGTATCTAGTTGCCTCATGCAGTTATGGGGCAGACTTCTAGAGTTTGTGATAAATTCATGATCCAGTGCTGGGATTATGGGTGCCAGTGCTGCTGGGTTGTAGCTTGTGAGTGCTATACCTGGCCTGGGACAGGCAGCCTAAATGCTACATAAGGGAGACAGATTGCTCTCTGTAGCCATTGTGGCCGCTACTCCTCCCATTTGCTCTTGCTGTCTTGCTGTTTTCCACCGCCATGAACAGCTGCCCTCTGCCATGTGCTGCTTTGCCTTGGAGCCAGCTGAGTATGGACTGAAACCTCCAGTAGCTGCGAGCTGAATAAACCTTTCCTTCCTTCATTTTGGGTGCAGGTATTTCACCCCAGCAATGAGGGAAGAGTAACCAAGAGATCTTAACATCATTAATAATAAAGAAAATAAAAATTAAAGCAACA
>PVJA010039876.1:0-10204 GCA_004027025.1 Myocastor coypus | reverse complement strand
ACACATTGAATTCAAGTAAAATAATTATATTTACCCAAGGATCTAAAGTACTGCAAGGAACGCAAATGTACAGAAAAGAAGAAACTGGTACCCTAATTTGAGGCAAATAGATTTCCAGCTCAAATGCATCCGCAGAGAAAAGAAATCAAACATCGCTATTTCTCACTTCAGAGAAAAATTCAAGAGGAAGAGATAGCAACTTAAAACGTGTAGACTTCAAAGAGCAGTGGATGAAAATATATAAAACAATACTATCAGACTCATAGTGATTCTTCGCTTTTTGGCCTCCTACGTGCTGACATTACAGGCAGGCACCAGCAAGCACAGTCTCAATCACATCTCAGTGTGCCTTACCAGCTGCTGTGCTTTGCCTAAGCGGGCACATTAGTCCACCAAGCTATCAGGCCGGCCCTTGATAGAACTCACTTTTTATAAAAGACTCACATTTAATTGTTGGAGAGAATTTCCTAAAGCCAAGCATGCAGAAGGTGGAGACTTCCAAATTTTGAGAAACGCTCCTCGGGCAAGAACCTCCTCGTGCCTCTCGCAGAGTTGGGAAATCTTCAGTCCTGATTCTCAGGGAAAACATCTGCTTTGCTAGGCTTCCTTTTATACAGAGGAAACCACTATAACGACCTGAATAGGGCCCCATGCAGGGGCTTCGCCCTGACTGCACACACCTGAACTTGACCAGCGCCGGCTGTTTTCAGAACACATTGTCCACTGCAGTTGTCTTCTCCAAAGAAGAATACAGATAAAGATTCGCAGATAATGGACAGCACAGAAGAGAGCCCATCGTGAATTTAATCCCTGAAAACCAAGTCACTCCACTGTTTATATAAAAGTTCTGTACATTCTATGCCTCAGGAAACTTGGGTTTGTATATAAAATAAAAAACGATGCACCCTGGCAATAAGTAGGCAGTTAAGGGCAAATTAGGACCTTGACTTGGAGCACTTGAGCTCTGTCTCACAAAACTCAATGATATAAACCCGAGCAGGGTAAGTGACCGCTCATTAGACACAGAAGGCTCTCTTTATGAGAGCTAAGAAAGGTCCAGTTTGTCAATTATTTCAGCTGTATCAACTCCACGTATTTAGAGACAATGTTTTGGACATCGTTTTTTCAATGTCCCTAGACTATGAAGCCAGAGTGTTTTTTGTTTCTCTGTTTCTTTGTTTGTTTTATCCTCCAGTAGGTCTGTTGGTCCAGTTTAGGTACACATAACGATCATGTTTATCATGCAGAACCTGAATACAACACACCTTGTTCCTCTCTTGTTTCCCATTCTCTGCTTCTTCCTTCAAGCCCTCTTAAGCTGATTATTCCCAAGCACGTGTTAGCATTTTAATTCTTCTCTCGGCTTTTCTTCTCCAGTTCTTCATTTCCTCCTGCCACAAGTTTGTCTTTTCTTTTCACTATAAAAGACACATAACTGAATATATAGAGAAGTAAAAAATAGAGTTGTTATTGCTGTTCAGATTAACATCTCAGGAACTGCTTGGGTAATGGCAGGTCTCAGATTCTGATTTTAGTGTTATTTGAATTGCCTCATTTCAAGAAATCTGCTCAGTTTATTTGATAAGGAAATAATGCTTGAACAGATAATAATGTGCTAATAAAGTAGCATGGATCAAAGTTTTCGCTTCCAAAGCAAGAAGACTAAATGTGAAGAAGACATCTGAAATGAAAACTGGAGGGGTAAAAGTTACTTAAGTAAACAGTGATAAAATACAGTTTTGCGGTAATGGGAAGATATGTTAAAAAGTATTTAGCTTTCATCCAGAATGAAAATGCAGACACAGATACCAAATTTGTCAGCGTGGAGCATGGGCACTGAATAATGTTGGTTTGTGGCAACGCTGCTACTTGGAAGCATCCTGAGACTGGGAAACCACCTGTGTACAACTGGGGTGAAGCCAAAGCGGAAGAGATGAAATGTGGCGACATACGGTGGGAATGGTGGAGGACAGAGGGAGGAACTAAAATGCAGCAATTTCTTGAGTAAATTTATGAAAGCAGCAAGATGAGGAATAATGAGGTAAGACACTAATACCGGAGAGAACTTGCAGATGCTGTATACTGACCCTCAAAGAAGAAGGTGTGCATCCATGGCAAATATTTCCTGATTGAGGAAATAATTGGTTCTTCTACGCGGATATTGTTGAATCCATATTGCTGTGCTCACGGGCCATGTAGCATCAGGAAATTATAAATGATGCTGAGAGTCTCCCTTTGGAAATGAGATCTAACTGCTTGGTACAGGAAAAAGGTATGGAGGGAGAAACGTGGAAGTATTCACATGGGATGGCTGAGCTGCTTGTGCGCATAATTTCCATCAGTGTTTTTTTTTTTTTTTCAAAATAGCAGTTAACATTAAGAATTACTACCTTGACTAACTGCATGCTGATATCTGTGATCTCAGCTGCTATATGAAGGACAGCAACGTGTAGTACAAACCCACAGTTGAATGCCTCTTGAATTAGTCCTTTACATGTGTACCACTGATAATATTTTACCAATTATTAAACTCCCTTTAAAATAAATTAAAACAAAAAAAGTGGAAAAAACTAAGATTTGTTGAAAACAGTTGCCAATCTTCAGTTATTTCCCCAGTGTTTGTGCAAAACCATTGTATGGAGATAAACAATGGTCCAGGAAGTTTTCTTCTGCTGCAGGGCAGGTAACAAGGGTTATATGAATCTGAAAATCAACAATGAGTGCCGGCCAGATAACTGAGCAGATTGGAGCACCTCTCCACGCTCAGGGAAAACGTTCGATCCCTGATGCTCTGGTCCAGCCTCGACCACTGAGGACATTGTGACAGTAAAAAAGACTGAGTGTGGTGGAGCCCACTTGTAATCCAAGTGCTTGGAAGGCTGAAAACTGGGGGGTGGGGGGGTTACTAGGAATCTGATCTGTGTAGTGACACCCTCTAGACACTGTACTAAATAGAAAGAAAGGAATTCAGCTACAGTGACATAGAGTTAAGTTTTGAACAGGTGTACTTGGATTTGTTTTTCCAAACATCAATTTCCATAATGGTAATCTGAACAATACAGGTGATGCAAAATAAACTCATTACAGCAATCACCATTCCCCTGTCCAAATTCATGTAAGCTCAGCAAGTGCCACCAATTCCTTAATTAAAGAGCCTTCTCCTTAGTATAGGATAGAAGAGGACCTGTCTTTATACATGTGTGTTCCCTGAAGATTCTGTGCATTCTCACCTCCTAGGAGGCACTGCGCATGCGTTCCTGCCCTGAGACCTTCAGATTGTCTGCGTGGACTCCACTGCACGTTAGTGAGAATAAGAATTAGTGAGCTATATGTACAGTATCTGTGACACTAGAAGGAGAATGGATAAAGGATGAACCACAGGACCTTAGAATTGTGCATGGATGGCGAAGAAACTTTTTGCAAAATATTCTGACCCTTGTTCTTCTCTCTGAATCTGCCTCCCAGGTGCACTCATCTACTGGCCTTGAGCGGTGAAATCAATGGCTAATTTCAGATACAGAACAGGATGCAAGTTGAGCTGCACTTAAACTTTGAGTATTTTCAGTTGTTTCATTATGAATGAAAATTTGGAGCCCTTGAACTGTGCCCGAGAGACCCCACTGAGTTAGAATTGATTGTGAGGATTGAACTGTGATTGGGTACAGGAGCTGTCTCTATCAGGAGAAACAGTATCATTTATTGGAAAAAGTGAAAGTTGCATATATAATAAATGCTAAAATATTTGACAACATATTTCACAACATATGCATGTCACTTCTTGGAAAACAAATTAATTTTTCAAACTTAATATGAAGGAGAATACCCCTAGTGAATTTATAGATTTTCTGGGTCATCTGTTTAGGAAAACCTTCAAACGTCATTCCGCATTTAGATGAAACAATGTGACAAAATCTGGAAATGGATGGTGTGTGAGGGGAGTAACCTTCAATCGATCTTCTCAATTTTATCAGGGTCAGAAAATCCAAACCATTGAAATTCTTCATAAATATCATGTGGGCCAGGCGTGGTGGCTCATGTCTGTAAGCCCAGCACTCAGGAGGCTGAGGCAGGAGGACTGGTGTGAGTTTGAAACCAGCCTGGGCTAGAAAAGTGAGCTCAAGGGTAGCCTCAACTGCATAGCGAGACCCTGTCTCAAAAAGACAAAAATAAATAAATAAACAAATAAATAAATAAATAAATATCATGTGGGCGGGAAGATGTTCAATGAATACGTAGCCTGAAACTCACATGAGAACTCACACAAGAGCCAAAGCACGAGGCCATCTATGTGGGAAGGCTTTCTGTAAACTGCACCACCTTAGAAGGCATGTGGGAACCTATGTGGATGCCATCTGTGTGAAAAGCCGCCACACATTCTAATACTCATGCCATTATGAGACAATGCACACAGGAGAAAACCCATGCGAATCTCCTGTACATTGGAGGAGTTTCACTCATTCATCTCAACTTAGCAAGCCTGAGAGGATGCCCAGAGAGAATGTATTGATGTCACCTGTGCAGCAGCCTGGAATTTAATCAACTTCATAGGTGCCAGGGAGTCAATTGCAGAGGAGTCTTATGAATGCCATTGGTATGAGAAAGCTTTCACTGTATTCTCGTTCACATGAGAAAGCACGTAACAGAAAAGAAATAGATGAGATTCGTGATTTTCAATGTGTCAATCAGCAAACTAAGACTCAGAGCAGAGAGACGGCACAAAACAGAGAAAACCTTACTGAGTTTATTTTGATCAAAGCCCACACCCAGTGTTCTTCTATTGCTCAGCAGGAGAGGACTCATAGTGGAGATGGACAGTAACGTAATTATTCAGCACTTTTGCCATGTGACTGACCACAGAGAGAATGAGAGAAGAGCAGCACAATGAACAAGCATTGGCTGTCGATGAGCTTCCATGTCATGAGTGTGGTCTGCCTGGACTCCTTGCGATGTTCCCTGGAGCTCTTTCGCCCAGAGTTTGGCTTCCATTACCTCTTGCTGCCTCCTCTCCAGCACAGGGGGGTTGGATGGTGTCTCTCTTGTATTTCCTGAACCTCCTCAGTCCACCGACCATAGGAGTGGCACTTCAGAGTGGAGCCCCAAAGGGTCGACCTCAGGCCTTTTTCTTCAATCACAGTGTACTGCCTGGCTCTTTAAGCCTCAAAATCTCTGTCTATCACCTCTCAAACAGTTTTGGCCTTCTCAATAAAGCATTAGCTAAGGTGACCATGGAAGTAGCTGCCCATGGCAGAGGCCAAAACTCTTGCAACAGACATACTGATTTCCAGTCAAAGAGAGGAAGGTTTTGGCCTCATTAATTTCAGAAACTACAGCTAGTTTCTGAGCACTGGCCAACTCTGTCTTCCTCCACACAAAATGCTCCCTGTGTGCTATGCTTTGTCCTTGGTTCCTCCTTGGCTCCCTTCCCCAGGCTTCAGATCAGTCTGCTCCCTCTGCAGTCCTTGCACTGCCCATGGGGAACTCACCCACCTAGTCCTGGTGTCCCAGGGCCAGGACGTTCCTAAGCCTCTATTCCCCACCTGCCTCCCCATGCAGCTTCAGCTTCATTAGCTTCTCTTATTGGCCCTTTGTAGATATTTGGTCTCTCTGCAGGCACGGAGAGCACAAAGACGCATGCCCTGAAGTGGCAGTTCTCAACCTGTGGGTCGCAGTCCCAGCGGTAGCAATGAGAATACATAATGCATATCAGGTATTTACATTCTGAATCATAACTGTAGCAAAATCACAGTTTTGAAGTAGCCACCAAAATTATGTTTTGGTTTGGGGTCACAGCAACATGAGGAAGTGTATTGCGGGCTCAAGGCATTAGAAAGGTTAAGAACCACTGCCCTAAAGGAAGGAAATGAAGATGAGGTTAGAGGATGGGTTTTGTTTCAATCCAATGGGTAGAAGTTGCAAGTCCTTCTAGTATTAATGGTGATTTTTCTACCTATCTGTATGTTAACCTTACATTTATCTATCAAATAATCTGCAGTGCATAGGTAACTCCACAGAAGTTTATCTAATACGTATTTTAGGAACGTTATTTGAAAAAAATAAATGTAGGGCTGGGGATGTAGCTGGGCAGGCCCCGTGTCTGCCTGCACCAAAAAGGGCAAGGCCCAGAGTCTGATTTTCTTGTGAAAAAGAAAAGGAAAGGAAGGAAGGATGGAAGGAAGAAGATTCTTTGAATATTTATGAAAAATGCCACATTACCTGATCCATGAAATGTGGAAGTGTAACTCACTTCAAAGCTTTCAAATGTTAAAAAAGGAAATTCTCTGATTCATCAGTCAAGAGCTATTTGAATCCTGCTCCCTTTGCCCCTCCACTGTGTGTCCTATTATTTTGCACAGTTCTTATAATGAAAAGAAAGCTTCATGTCCATGGCCGTCTGGTTTTCCACCACATCATAATATATTTCTGACCAGAGTTTCACGTATGTGTTTGGAGGCCCAATGGTTGCTTTTTCATCATTTTTCAACGTTGTGTCTTGGAACCAGGGATTGAACTCAGGCACTTGTACTTGGAAGGTAAGAGCTTATTCTCCTGAGCTATCTCTCCAGCCCCACATATTCTTATGTCAGCACCTGACATGCAAGCGATCAAACCAGGAAGGAGCACCGCTACTTGGGAAAACCCAGCCAGAAGCAAGTCTTCAGAGGATGATGTAGCCCCAGGCGCCTCACCAATCTGCACTGCATGCTCTGCAAGGGGGCAGCCTGGCTTCTGATTGTAGGCGTTTCCTGAGCTGAGCTCTCTGTGTCCCACTCCAGTCCTGGAGGACGACAGCCCATTCCTCACGGGCAGCCAGGCTGCCTGCGATAGGGACCCGCAGGAGCCCAGCGACCAGCAGAGCCCAGAGGAGGAGTCGCCTTCAGTTCAGCCCGGCAGGCTTCTCGCTTGCAGCTCCTCACTCCCTCTCACACACGGGGAAGCGCCGCGGATTGGTGCTAAGCCAAGCTAATACTCTCATTGTCTGGTACTTTGGATCAAACATTTTGGTCCAAATGAAAACTAAACGTACGACTAATACGCTTCATTCCAGAGATAACATTTTTTTTTTCTCTAAACACCACACTGACTTCACAATGAGTCGTGCAAACAGAAATGTGACTGTTGTCGCAGTATTTGCGTTTTGGGCTCATTTGGAAAATTACGTCCCTTGAATTATAAATGCACGCGACCTCGGTAGCCTCCAGCGCAACATGATTTTCTCAGCCACCAACCCTGAGTGGTCTTTCCCATAAGCCCTGCTTGTTTCCTCCTGGCATCCTCCCAGCCTTTCCTCAAGTAGACTTTCCACTGAGGTCTTGGCGCTGTGATCAGCTACACGTTTGTGGAGAATGACTGAGGCAGCCGTGCAGCGTATAGGACCTCTACGCAAACAGGACTGTTTAAAATGCATGGACAGCAAAACTATTGAACTCTAACATATTTGTGAAGAAAACGTAGGAAACAGTGAGTGAAATACCCTAGTCTAAGCTACGTGCACTGTAGCCTATCTTCCCATCACAGCAGAGCTGTGCTTTGTCACTGCTCACTTAAGTAACTTTTATGTCTCCAGTTTGCATTTCAACTGCCTTCTCCACATTTATTCGTCTGCCTTTGGAAGCATAATTAAACTCTGAATCATGCTGCTTTAGTACCAGTTCATTACACGATGTAGGGCAATTTCCTTATCAAATAAATTGGGGAGATTTCCTGAAATGAGGCAATTCAAATAAAACTAAATTCAGACTCTGAGACCTGCAGTTACCCAAGGACTTCCTGAGGAGTCTACTCTGAACAGCAGTAACAAATCTGCTTTGTAAGTTCTCTATATATTTGGTTATTAGGCTTTTATAGTGAAAAGAAAAGGGAAACTTGGGGTAGGAAGAAATGAAGGACGGGAGAAGAAAAACTGAGAAAAGAATTAAAATGCAAACACGTGCTTGGGAGTGAGGAGCTCAAGAGGGCTGGAAGGGAGAAGCAGGGAATGGAAAACAAAGGAGGAATGAAGGTGTGTGGTGTGTAAGTTTCCCATAGTAAACGAGACGATTATGTGTACGTAAATTGAACCAATAAACCTACTGAAGCTTAAAAAAGAAAACCAAACCCTGCAACACCATTGACGAGGGACACTGAAATAAATGATACCCAACATTGTCTCCAAATACATAGGTGTGATACAGCTGAAATGGGTGATGAACTGCACTTTTCTTCCCGCTCATAAAGAGAGCCTCCTGAGTCTGATGAGAGCTCAGTCACCCTGCTCAGGTGGGTATCATTGACTTCTGTGAGACAGAGCTCAGTTGCTTCAAATTGAGGTCCTTCAGTTTTTCCTTAACTACCCACTTATTTCTAAGGTTCATGTTTTTTTTTTTTTAACTGTATATTCAAAACATACTGTTCTCTGAGGCATAGAGTGTGCAGAAGAATTTTTTTATATATAAACAGTGGAGTTAGTTTTCAAGGATTAAATTCATGATTGGCTCTCTTCCGTGCTGTCCCTTATTTGTGAATCTTTAACTGTTCGTCTTTGGAGAAGCCACCTGTAGGGAACAACGTGTGCTGAAGACAGCCAGCCCTGGTTAGGTGCACGTGTGCACAATCAGGACGCAGGCCCTGTGTGGGGGCCTAATCAGGTCGTTAGCATGGTTTCCTCTGTATAAAAGGGAGCCTCACAAAGCAGATGTTTACCCTGAGAATCAGGACTGAAAATTTCTCAACTCGGCGAGAGGCGTGAGTAGGTTCTTTCCTGAATAGTGTTTGGAATCTGAAAATCCCGACTTTCTACACTCTTGGCTTTAGGAAAATTCTCTCAAATTATTGCATGTGAGTCTGACTTTTTTTAAAAGTGAGTCCTATCAAGGGCCGGCCTGATGGCTTAGTGCACTAACGCACCTGCTTAGACAGAGCACAGGAGCTAGGAGTCAACCACCAGCGTGCCTTTCCAGCCGGTCCACAAGAAACACTGGGATTGGATTGAGGCTGTGCTTGCTGGCACCTGCCTGTGATCTCAGCACTTGGGAGGCCAAAAACTGCAGAATCCCTGTGAGTCCAGTCTACGTAGTGAGGCCCTGTGGACACCGCTAAATACAGCGACAGAAAAACGAAAAAATCAGAGGGAAGAAAGTGAGTCCCGTCAGATGTTAGACCTCGTGTCAGGCGCGTGTTGTCTCCTGCTCTTTAAGATGCATTTCGCCAGCACTTTCCTCTTCGTTCTCAGTTCCTCATTCTGACGAGATTGTTCTCTTTTTATTTCTCTCTTGAATCTTTGTCATGCAGTTCTTTCCTTAAATTTAAGATACACTTTTTTCAGTAATAAAATCTTCCAGTAAAACATTTTTATGCACTCAGCATTTTTTCCACTTAACTGTAAAATATTCATGGTGTTGGGTCTTATGTATGGCTGCTTACCTACTTAAGATCACATAACATGTTAGCAACAGGGCATAGTAGCATGTCCTCCTCATAGGTAATTCTTCAAGGCCCATTGACTTCATATTTTTTTTTCTAATTGAGCTTCAAGAATAATGCTTTCTTTTTCTGCATGAATTTTTCTGTGTCTTTCTCTGGTTTGTGCTCTCTCTCTCTCTCTCTCTCTCTATCTATCTATCTATATTTGCAAACTGTACATTTGGAATAAATTTACATTTATGACTTTTTGATGTCCTAAATTAAGATCATGAATGTCAACTATTTTCTAGGACATAATTTGAATTTTGTTGATTTAGAAATTTTACAAATTATGATGTTACATGAAATTTTAACTTCTTCTATTGCTTGTATAATTGTATAAGTACATTGAAGGAACAATTGACCACCCTTTATTTTTATATTTCTGATTGCAATTTGGTAGTGAACATCATGTAGTAGTATCATCCTATTAGATTTCTGAGGCTTCTACAAGACCTACTTAAATTGTAATTTTGCTCAGTTGCTTACACATGGCAGCGGGAGCTAAGTTAAGCCTTGAAATGATGCATTGCTTTGTGAGGTTTGTTACTGATGTTGTCCTTCGTACATATTACGTGCAGCTCAGCCTTGTAGTGATCCTCCTGTTTTCACGCTACCCAGCACTGGGATTACAGACATGCACCACCACGAAGGTTTCAGTGCCAGGTCAGAGCAGACAGGGTTGAGGCCCAGGCAGCATGTGGTGCCAGGCAGTGAACCCTGGCCCTGCACTTGCCTAAGAAGGCACTGAGTCTGCGGGCCTTGT
>PVJA010039875.1:0-18837 GCA_004027025.1 Myocastor coypus | reverse complement strand
CAACAAATGGAGGTTTCACTTAAACAAGGAATCCCTTATAACCCTCAAGGACAGGGGATCATCGAAAGGTCCCATAGAACACTTAAAGATTGTCTGAATAAACAAAAAGGGGGAATAGGCCATGGCCTACCTCCAAAGGGAAGATTATCTCTTGCACTTTTTACAATAAATTTTTAAAATTTGAATCCACAAGGCCATTTCCCGGCCATAGAACATTGTGATCCGTCGCCCCCCGATAAGGGGATGGTTCGATGGAAAGACGTCCTTACTGGACAATGGATGGGCCCGGATCCGGTGGTTAGCTGGACCCGAGGCGCGATATGTGTCTTCCCTCAGGTTCCGGGACGTGAGCCGTTGTGGGTTCCAGAAAGCCTGGTGCGGACAGTGAATCTGTCGACGTCCCCTGAGAAGGACACTGGAGATGACAACCGAGATAACAAACTTGAGGAATCGCCGCCCGAGGGGCTGGATGAGTAGCCTTGCTGTGATGTCCCTTTTAATCTGGTTATTGACCATGTTTTACCCTGTGGTCGCATGTGATGCTAATGCACCCACATATCTGTGGGGACTGTGGAGACACCCCCCCCACATTGGCACCCTTTTCTGCATTCTCTCCTAGCGCGCCCATAGTGTATGTCCCCAATGACTCAGTGGCCGCTCTCCCCTTTAAAACCTTTGTGCTGACGAGTCTATCTTTTCACAGTTCCTTCCCCTTGGGAGACTCTTACAAAACAATCTCTTGTCTACTAACAAAATGATTCTCGACCGTTCATTAATTTTCTTAAATGGTCCCGTCGAGAATGCACTACCACCCATATGAGCAATAAAAATATAATCAAATGCCTCAAAATAGATGCCAAATGGCCCTCCATTGGGGACACAAGTAAGGGCCCCTGTAATCGAACCGCTCACCCGGTGGCACATCCGTGGCAAGATCCTTGCATGCCCGGCATACGTCAGCCACCCACCATGAGTGAATTTTTTTGGCGTCAATGCCTTCCCACATCTAGCCCCTACTTACTGAGGGGAGGAGATTGGACTTTGTGTACTGATTTTACCTTAAAGACCCCTGCTGCCGACAGGGTTCAGGATAATTTCAATTCCCATTATAATTTTACTGGGTACTGTGGCAATGAAATGAGGACAGCTCAGTTTTATACTGGACCAAGACATGTGTTTTTTGCAGGACATCAAATTTGTAACCCATTAAAAGCTTGTCTTGACCTCCGCTCTTTTATCTCCCTTAATGGGACATTAACAAACTCTTCAACTGAGGACAACGCACAGAATGTCTCCCAACCATTACATTCTTATGTCTGTGTGGACCCACCCTTCATGTTTCTTTCATCCATGACGCATGAGTTTCTTTGCAATATGACTGATAATATATATCTGGGTGCCTGTCTCTTCAGACAGCTGGATGGGTCCAATTGTCAAACAAGTTCCAGCCGCTCAATTGCCTGCCAGAGCCAGGTGTAATGTTAAAGTTGGTTTATTAATGTTTTGGGAGTCGCCTCTTCCTTGTTTGTTCCTGTAGTGGGCCAGGCTGTCTTACAGGCGTGGACCAGTAACCAGTTGGCGCTCACCATGGAGGCGGTAAACAGACTTGCCAACGAGACTGCTGTCACAGTGAGGAGACAACAGCTTATGATCGAACTCAATAGTCAAGCCATCCTACAAATTCAAACGGAGATGGAGGAAATAGGACTCGAAATAGATAATCTCTGGAACGTGGCTACACAGTTGTGTGATCAGCGGTGGTTACTTGTCCAACTTTGTGTAACCCCCGCTAGAGCTAACTTAACTGGGACTGTCAAAAAGACCTCAGACTGGCTAAAAGACACTTATCTCCCAACCTTTAAAAACCTATCTGTTGAAATATATAGTGCCGTTGATCGTATAGATAACATCAGACTAAAACCTATAACGTTTGATTTGTCTATGTTAAAAAGTGTGTGGGATTATATAACCTCTTGGTTTTCCTGGCCGAACCTAACCACATGGATCATTGTTTTTGTTGCTATCATTGTAGGCCTAGTTGTGTTCAAATGCCTGCTTGACCGCTTATTCCAGACTCAGCAAAAGATTAGGCCTACTGCATTGGCAGCCATGCAGCTCGCAGAGGCGGGGCCGAGCGGAGGACAGGCTGCGGCATATCTGCTGCGTGTTGCTGAAAATCAAGTTTAAAAGGGGGCTCAGACTGGACCCTTTATATGTCTCCCCCAAAATTGGTGCGTAGCACCCATCTAGGGGACCCCCAGGATAGAGAGGCAATATGAGATGCGAGACCAATCGGTACTGCAGTGCCATCTATCCCTAAGGTTGGGAAAGTGGCAGGAATGTGTGTCCACATGCATCCAAGTTCCACCTGCAGTTATGCCTGGCCCTACGAAAAACGGGTGTCAGCCCTTGGCATGGTCTTAAGCCAGCAGAGACGTGCATTCAAAAGGGGTGTGCACAGTAGGGTGTGGACGTCTGCATTCTCTCGTAAACTGTAGCCTCTTGGTCCCAATAGGACACTGCCTGGCATAGGTGCCTAGATGTGATTTGTGCAAAAATTAATAAAAAAGGGGGAGATGTTGAGGGCCTCAGCATGAGCCGCTCCCAAAAGATGGCGCTGGCTTCCTGCTTCCGGGTCGTCCTGCTGCGAAAAACAACTTAGCTGTAATCTGCTTTTACCTGGCAACCGATGTAGTAACCAATCAGATTTGACTGTGCGAGCGATGGTGATTGGTGGGCGAGGTGCTATATATGAGGGAAGCGCGGGCTGGAGGAGGAGAAGAGGCGAAGATGTAAAGGGTGGAGGATCTTGTTAGATCCTGGCTGCTGTACCGAATAAACGTTTACAAGCTTAAGTCCGGCGTTCAAGCCTTCGTGTTGCGGCGCCGGACACAATTCTCCTGGATAAGAAGGGTCTTCCCTGGGCTTGGACTGAGAACTAGAAGTTGTGTTGTAGAGATAGTGTTCCCACTCAAGGGAGTGGGTGCAGGAGCCAAATGCTAAAAGGGAAATGGAAGCCACAGGTCTCCATTTGCAACTACAACACAGGGGGCCTACAGTTGTGGGTAAAGATGTGGAGGTAAGGGAGGATGGGGCACAGGCTGCCTGGTGATATGCAATTCTGGCCTTGCCCTGGGAAGCCATGGATTCCATGGCTTTGAACATGGTTTTCATCATCTAGGAACTACATGGGCTTGGTGAGATTTAAGTTCTTATCCAACTTGTGGACAGTAGGAATACCAGTTGACAGGTTCAACTCCACGATGTCTTCTTCAGAAAGATCTTCTGGATGCTTGACTACACCCTGTAAGCTATTGCCCTGGGCTGCTATTGATACCCATTCCCTCTCCATGAACTGGGGAAGAATTTCTTCATTCCAGAAGGGCAGAGCTCTGTCAATAGTGTCTTTCAGACTCTCACAGGAAGGGAGCTGATCATCAGTGAAGTCTGCACACCGATGATCACTGTTGATGTTGATATAGAAGGGATGGTTGGGCTCCACTGGGGTGGTGGGACTTCATAGGAGCACTGCTGCATCTTCACCTGGGCCTCACTATGCTTGGCCACCATTTCTGCTTTATTAAGGCCAGTAAGGCACCCGCAGTGCTGCTCATTGAGATGCCAAATTCTCACCAATGGCCGCCACATCTGCTCAGTGGCATCCAGTACTGTTCAGAGGGTCTGAATTACTGTTTTCTTTACCGAGGTGAGACAGATATCAAATTCGTAGCCAGCATCTCACAATGTCTGCCAGCTGCCCTTCACCTCTTTGTGGCCCGTCAGACTCAAGTCAGCATCATACCAGTCTCTGAAGCAGGTCTCCAAGTTCTAGGCACTCTCAGTGCTGGATTACACCAGTTTATAGGTGGCCATGATGATGGGAGAGGGAAATGGTGCTGTAAGACTGGAGCAGGCTGAGATTCTTCAGTTCTTATGTTAAAGAAATGAAAAATGAAAACATGGTATAAAATTCCAAAGAAGATTGTAAGAGAATAAAGATGGTTGGTACATTGTATATTGCTATCTTCAAAGTAGTTTCTCATATTACAAAATATAGGAATGAAAAATTGATGAAATAATATAAGCATAAACCTTTTATTTCAGTGAGTTACTAGCAATTAGGAGTTTAAGTATCTGAACTGTTGTGAGTATATGTGCACACACATGTGTGTGTGTATGTATTGATTTATTTTTCCTTTTCCTTTCTTTTCTGCTTTTCCCTGTTCCAGTTTCTCTTTCTCTTTGAGCAACTTCTTCCAATTTCACAATGTCTATTTTACATGTCGGGTCTTACTCTTTCAAATTCTTACACTAGTGGGACAAAATCATGTTTACACGTGGGAAACTGACATATTTCACTTAAGAATATGGACTTACATAGAACCCATTACTCTATAAATGTTGCATTAGATATTAGCAAACGAAATCAAACAAGTCATCCAGAAAATTGTACACCATGAAGAGATGGGATAGGGATGGCTCAACATATGTGAATTAATAAGTATAATACACTCTATCAGTGAAGCCAGGGATGAGAATCATATGAACATCATGATAGACGCAGAAATGGTTTTGACAAATGCTAACATTCATTCATGATAAAAACCCTATAGCAAATCGGAATGAATAGTCTACCTCAATCTGATAAAAGCCATCTATGACAAACCAACAGCCAACATCATAACAAATGGACAAAAAACTATAACCTTTCACTCTAAAATCAGGTACAAGACAAGGATATCCACTATCACTCCTCGTTTTCAACATGGTTCTGGAAACATTAGCTAGAGAAACTAGACAAGAGAGAAATATAATGAATAAGTTAAATTATCATTATTACCAGATAACACTAATTCCACATAGAAGAAACCCAGAACTCCTCGAGCTAAAACCAAAATTCAGTTGTGTTGCTTGATACAAAGTCAATACTCAAAAATCAGTACAATTTTTGTATAAAAACAAAAAACACATTAAGACTGAAATTAAGGAAATCACAGGGCCAGGGAGATAGTGCCTGCCTGGCAAGTGCAAGGTCGTGAGTTTGAACACTGGTCTGGCAAAAAAAAAAAAAAAAAAAAAAAAAAAAAAAAAAAAAAAAAAGAAGAAAGAAAGAAAGAAGGAAGGAAGGAAGGAGGGAAGGAAGGAAGGAAGGAAGGAAGGAAAGAAAGAAAGACAACCTTAACAATAGCATCCAAAAATTAAAATACCCAGAAATTAGTCACACAAAGGAAGTAAAATACCTACACATTGAATGTTATAATACTCTGAAAAGGGAGATTGAGGAGGATACCAGAAAATGGAAGGCTATCCCTTGTACATAGGTAAGAAGAGCCAATATTGCAAAAATGTCCATACTTTCAAAATTGTTAGACAGATTTACTGCAACTCACTCCAAAACACCATTAGCTTAACTCTGGAGGGAACATTCCTAACCAGAGGATACCTAGATTAGCAAAGACAAGCATGGACAACAGTGTCTTACATTTTTATTTGATATTTTTCTTTTATGATTGTACAGTCTTTCAAAGAAAATCCTTTATTTTTATTACAGTGAACTATGTTCATTAATCTAAATTAAAAGGAAAACCATGAGACATTGTTGTCCATGATTGCTTTTGCTAATCTAGGTCTCCTCTCATTGAGAATGTTTGCTCTAGTTCTGTGAGGTCTGCTAATTGTGTTCTGAACTGAATTACATTAAATCTGTGTAATCATTTGGGAGTGTGGAAATTGTCACAGCATTGGTTCTTCCTACCCATGAACATGAGCGTTGTCTTGAGCCACATATTCCACACATTGAATTCTGACCAACTCAATGCCTATGAATGCTGCACCTTGCTCTTACACCACTCCCAAATCTAAGACAGATCTGTGTGTTGTTCCCTTCAGGATAAGGTGGCAGGGGCTCTGTCTAGTCTAGTCATGGACCAGACCAACACTCAGGGGCCGAAGATAACCTGCTACATCACGAGACCCAAAGGGAAATTTTGGTCCTGACCAGTAAGCCTGACCCCAAGAAAAGTTCACAGCTACCATAAACTACAAAAACAATGGTAGATTCTCCTGCAAAACCAACTCCTTCATGGCAGCTTAGAGTTAGAAGTACAGTGCAGACTGCCTTATTAGCAGAGAGTATATAACACAGCACCATGTGGGGAAAGGAATGCTTACTTAAGAATGAAACACTGAATAACGTTAGAATAAATCCACTGTTGAACTTCCAGCATCAGCATCCCACAGTGACTGAGTGAGACACACAGAACGTGGAGATGGCTGTGTAGAAAGGCTAGAGTTAGAATCTTGGGAAGTTTATGTTCAGCCAGCACAAACAAGAATCCCACCTTTGAAGAAGAAGCTAACTCTGGGAATGTAGTAGAGAGAGCTGAACCTGAGTGTGCTAACACTGAGTACCTGCAGTCTGCTAGAACACCACATGTAGTGAATAGCCCACAGAGCCTAGTGGCCTGGTAGCTTTCCTCAAATACTATCATGAGTTTTCTTCTCTATGAACTAGAAGGAAGAAGTTGTATATATAGTCTAATGTTTCATAATTGCAGTGGGTTACCGGTGAAACTGGCAATGTTGGAGGTTATTGATTTAAGCCTCTTACAGCTCATCATGCTACTCTAGCTCTGCGTTTTCCACCTCATAATTAACCTTTTCTGTTGGGTGATCAAGTGTAAGCCAAAGCAAGACCTGTCTAACACAACTTTCATCATTTGTACTTTCCAGGGTCAAATCTCCTCAGTATTAGCTTCAGAACCATATGCAGTGCTTTGTAGAACTGTTGTCAGTATCAGCCATCGGGATGAGTCATGGCCAATGCTTGAGCAGTTTGCTCTCTGTGAAAGCCTGAGAGAATGTTTTCTCCCCAAGAGACTCTCCCTAGGCACACTACAATTCAGTTATCCCTTTCCTCTGAGGTCCCATAATCTCCTTGACCAGAAAATTTGAGAAATCCCTGAGTTATAGGATGTTACAGCACAGGTTTTCTTATGTCCTGAGCCCTTGCTGACCTTGAGGGTCTAGAGCCAAAATGACGGCTATCCTCGTAGCCCTTCTTTTTCTCCAATTTTTGGTCTGTTAACTTACATTCTCAATCCTCCAGCAGAAAAGCTTCGTGACACAATTACTTCATAATATAAGTAATTTAGCTCAACCTCACTGCCTTTCTAAATATCATACATCTTAGACTTAGCTTGACATTGATATTTTCCTTCAATCATTGACATTCTAATAAATCTCTGCAGGTTGTGCTAAAAGCAGTTACACATTTTTACACAGACATTTAGAAATCTAAGGATGTACAAAGTTGTAGCCTGTCAAGCCTATGGTATTTTTCCTAGTCTCTTATTCTCAATTAATACCATTTTTATCTTTTTGTTAACCAGTCATTTACTTGAGAGAGAGTATAGCAGTAACTGAGTTTACAATAGAAGCAGCACACATCTGGAAGTCCCAAATGAAACGCATTCCAAGTGTAGTTTTAGTGTTGCTTCAAAAATCTTTGATTTCCATTCAGCTATTGTATAAAATACTACATCTTTTTTAGTCATTCTTCAAATGATGGGCATTTTGGTTGTTTCCAAGATTTGGCTATTACAAATTGGGCTGCTATAAACATAGGTGCACAGATATCGCTATGGTATGATGTTTTCAGTTCTTCTGGGAAAATTCCCAGTAGGGGGATAGCTGGATTGGAAGGAACTTCCAATCCTAGTTTTTTAAGGATCCTCCACACTGCTTTGCATAATGGTTGCACCAATCTGCATCCCCACAAGCAGTGGAGAAGGGCTCCTTTTTCCCCACAGTCTCTCCAGCATTTGTTGCTGGCTGATTTCTTTATGATGGCCATTCTTTCTGGGGGTGAGATGATAACTAAGTGTTGTTTTAATTTGCATTTCATGGATGGCTGGTGATGTGGAGCATTTCTTCATGTATTTATAGGCTTGCTGAATTTCTTTTTCTCAGACGTGTGTGTTCATCTCAGATGGCCATTTTTGGATTGGGTCTTTGAATTTTGGGACGCTAATGGTTTTTAGTACTTTATGCATTCGAGATAAATGACCTTTGTCTGAGTTCTTATTAGTTAAAATCTTTTCGCAATGTATAGGTTGTCTTTTCATTCTGTTGATAACTTCTTTCGATGTGCAAATTTTTTTAGCCAGAGGAGGTCCCATTTATTGATGCTTTCAAGTGTTAAATGTGCATTTTGACTTGTGTCTATGAATTTTTTTCCCTACCCCAATGTCTTCAAGATTTTCTCCCACTTTCTCTTCCAGGAGATTTAATGTTTCTCTTTTAACATTTAGATCTTTAATGCATTTCGGCTTTAGTTTAGTGCATGGTGATAGACGAGGGTCAAGTTTTAGTTTTCGGAAAGTAGAGAGCACTCTTTCTTCCAGTAAGTGTGTTTGGCCCCTTTGTCAAAGATAAAGTGGATGAGTGTGTTTGTATCTGCTTCTGTGTCCTCTACTCTATTCCATTGATCCTGAGGCCTATGTTTTTTGCCAGTACCATGATGATATTATTACTGTAGCTTTATAGTAGAACCTTAGGCCAGGAACTGCAATACCTCCTGCGTTACTTTTGTTGCCCAGAATTGTCTTTGCAATTCTGGGTCTTGTTTGTTTCCAAATAAATTTTAGGAGTGATTTCTCCAGGTCTGTGAAGTAAGGTTGATGGTATTTTGATAGGAATTGCATTAAATCTGTATAACAATTTAGGAAGTATGGTCATCTTCACAATGTTGGTTCTTGCTATCCAGGAACAGGGAATATCTTTCCATTTTCTGAAATCTTCCAGGATCTCTTTTTTTAGAGTAATGAATGTAGTTTTCATTGAAAAAGTCTTTTACTTCCTTAGTTAGGTTAATTCCTAAGTATTTCATTTTCTTCGGTGCTATCATAAAAGGTACTGTTTCTCTAATTTCTCTTTGTATGTTTGTTACCTGTGTAGAGGAATGCTATTGACTTTTGTGTGTTGACTTTGTAGCCTGCTATGCTACTGAATTTGTGTATTAATTCTATGAGCTTCTTGGTGGAGTTCTTTGGGTCTTCCAAGTAGATTTTCATGTCATCTGCAAGTAGTGATAGTTTCACTTCTTCTTTACCTATTCTTATTTCTTTTATTTCTCTTTCTTGTCTAATGGCTGTAGCTAATGATTCCAGAACTATATTGAATAGGAGTGGTGATAGAGAACATCCTTGTCTTGTGCCAGATTTGAGAGTAAAAGACTGCAGTTTTTCCCCATTTAGAATTATGTTAGGTGTTGGATTGTTGTAGATGGCTTTTATCAGGTTGAGGTATAAGCCCTCTATTCCAATTTTCTGTAGGACTTTGAACATGAATGAGTGTTGCACTTTGTCAAAGGTCTTTTCGGCATCAATTGAGATGATCATGTGATTTTTGGTGGGGAGCTGTATTTCTGGATTCATTTTTTTCTTTTTTTTTTTTCTTCATTGGTTTCTGATATCTAGGGTTCCTCCCCTTTTTCTTTATTCTCCTTTAAGGGTTTTGCTTCTCATTTTTTCTTTTTCTTTATTTCACTGTTGTTTCTTTGCTTTTTTCTTCTTTCCTCTTTTCTGTTAATTTTACATAACACTACTGATTTCATTTATCTAATTTTTTTCTCCCTCTTTTTGTCTTCAATTAATTAACATTACAAATTTTGCTTCTTCATCGTCTGGATCCTTAATCTCTCTATTGATACTATTAAGCTTTATAAATTTTTAGATAGCAAATTAACTGCATTATAGTTTTAATATTTATGAGTACCTTAGAGCTCTCAGTTTGAATATATTGGTATATCACCATTACAGTATATCCTTCTTTCTAACTCAAAAGGTCAATCATATTGATTATGTTTTTACAGTTTTATTTTCTATCAATATGTACTGAATATGAGAAATGTTCTCTAGTTTAAAAAAGCAAAGCTTTTACATCAAGAAACACAGTACTATAATTTCAGATGGAAAATAGAAAGGGTTAAAAATCTAGGAGTGGCAGTGATTCAGGTATGGTAGAGGAAAACAACAACAGGAGCAAATATCACACAGGGAAGGTACTCAAGGAGGGATTTCTTCTTATTCGAGCCATATGAAGATAAAGCTTTTTAATGCAGTCAAACTTTTGTCTGAGCCCCGGGAATCAATGTGTTTAATTACATATTATTCAATCTGATAGAGCTGTCACAAAATCAAAAATAAGGTTTACAGTTACCGCACACTTGCCTTTGAACTGGCATTTTATCCTAATTTTTGGCTTTGTTTTTCATTATGCCGACAATAGAAAATTATCACCTTAAACTGCACTTTATGGACACAACCTGCAGATATAGCCTTATCTGTAGATTCTAACCTCTAATATTTTGTCATTTTACTCACATGTTGGTTCTCCTGAGGTCTAGAGGAACATTATAGGCCATTTACAAAAGGTTTTTATTCCTACATGTAAACCTATTCAACAAACTGATGTTATGGGTGTTGTATTCCCCAGCTTAGGCTGTATTAGACATAGGAAGGCAGGGAATATATTTCTATGCTTTTACTTAAAAACTTGTAAGTAAGTGAAAATATTTAATGCATCATATTTTTCTATCTTCATGTCTTTTGGAATATTTCTGCTTTTAAATTGCACCACTTCTTAGCTGCTACTTTTCTAAGACATTGTTCAGTATTAAAAAATAGCTAAATCTTAGAAGCAACACAAATATCTATCAATTGAGGAATGGATAGAGAATAGGTGGTATTTTTTTTAACATCATGGCTATTACTCAGCTATTAAAAAAATAAATTTGAGGCTTTTATCAGTAAATGTATGCAACAAGAGACCATACTCTTAACTGAAATAAATGAGACCTGCATGTGCAAATATCGTATTGCCACCTTAGTGAGAGAACCTGAAAGAGAAAATAAAATCTGAAGGGTACAGTAGATACAGAAAAAAGTGGATGAACCTCTTTAAAAGGAATTAATGAGTTGATGATAAGGACAGGAGTGGGAGTGGGGGCAAGAGATATCTCTGTGTATGTAAGCAGGATGGTTTGGTCAGCTGCACTGTGGATTTCTGCTGGTCTATGGAAAGGAACGGTTGGTATTTAATTTGCTCTATCTCCTTTTTAAAATTCTTTGCCCTTTTTCTCTTCTTAACTTCTTATGTATTTCTTTCTTTTCCTTTTTCTTCTTCCAATTTTGGGTGCATGTATCTGATAATATGAACAACTAACTTGAAGACAACAGTGTTATTTAACAAATACTATGAAATTCATATTACTTTGTCCAATGAATTTCTATTTCACTTATAATTTTTCCTGTATAAAAATATTTTAACTCTTATTTTAAAAAAGAAAATATAGGCAGAAAGTTATAGTTATCAAATGAGTTGTGTGTGAAAAGATCTAAAAATTTCATTCACAAATATGTTAATTATATAACAACTTACATTTTAACATAGAATTAATTTCATACCTGGGTTAAATTTGATATATTTTTGAATAGTAAATTCATTTGGTACATTTAAAATGCAACAGTGAAAATGCAGAACATAAAACTTTTATAGGATATGAAAAGAAGTTTTTAAAATGAATGCAAAGATTTTATATAACAATCATTCTGTGGATAAAATCATGTTTTAAAATACTAAAGTAATTACAATAATAAAGTATCTTATGACTAGAAATATTAAATGTCACTTTCTCTTAAGTGATTACCATTATAATGACAATTTAAAAATATTGTTTAGTTTTGTTGAAACATCTAAAATGCCACATTTAAGTAGTATTAAAATAACTTATAAAGCCAGGCGTGGTGGCTCACGCCTGTAATCCCAGCACTTGGGAGGCTGAGGCAGGAGGATTGGTGCGAGTTCGAGACCAGCCTGGGCTACAAAAGTGAGTGCAGGAGCAGCCTCAACTGCATAGCGAGACCCTGTCTCAAAAAGACAAAAAAAAAACAAAAAAAACAACAAAAAAAACCTATAAAATTGATCGCTTGTGTTTATTTCTCATAGAAATACGTATGCAGAATTTAGAGAGGGATGAGATAATGGAGGTCCCTTTAGCCTGACATTTCCTCACCATTTTTGAGAAACTACTGCAAGTGAAATTATTTCTATCAATTAATCTTTACAACTTCTAAATCCGTGCATAATTTGATAAGAGGAAAAAGTAAACTTTTAGTCATTTTTAATAAATTTTCTCATTATGATATATCATTATTCCAATAACTATTATCTGGATGTTATACAGAATTTTATATGTAAATGCTGCTGTCTTCCTACATTGTTAAATTTGCAAATATGTTTATATTTTTTCAACTTAGAGTTTCTACTATTTATATTAAAATATTCATAAATTATATTATTTGGATTTTGAAAAATTTCACTAGCTTTCATGTATTTGAATTATTCCTTCTCTCCTAAATTTCATAAAGTATTTTATGACCATTTTATGGCTAATACTGGTTTAGATATTTAAATCGGTGTAGGTTTCAGGTGTCCGGAACTCCAGAAGGACAATCAACCCACATCCTTAATGTATGAGACTTTCTTCAAATGACACAAATGCATTTCCTTTCACTTATGAAAGAAAGCTTTATTTACTTCCTTTTGTCATTTATGGCTTACTAAATAGCTAAACTTTTCAGATTGAAATGAACATACTTAGTAACAAAGCTGTTGGACTTGAGAACGTTTCCATGGAGATTTTTTCTCATCATTACTGTCAGGAAAACTTAGTTCTGGACAGTGTTTTTCCAATTCATTTTACTTCTTTTTCAGTTGTTTATGTAGGAGGAAATTTACATGTTACCTTTCTTGATACGAATTTTCTGTCTGTATCACTTACCTATGTTAACTTTTGTAAATATGAGATTTAACGTTATTAGAAATTCTATTCCAATTCTGTTTAAACTAACAACTCTTCATTTCAGATGAATTGTTTTTCACCAACCCATACTTTCAATAAGCCACTAAGCAAAATGTTTTGACAAAGTTCTAAAATGGGGAAGAAATCAAGCTTAACTTTTAAAATTGGTTTTTCTGTATTGTTTGTTTGAATTTAATTACTTTCAAAATAGCAGACACAAATTCATTTAATTAGAATATGATCCAAGTGAGCCTACATTTGTCTTAAGGTAAGTTTCTAAACTTTTACATTTATTTAATATGAAAACTCTAGGAAATTTGAAGTAATAACAATATGTTAACAATAACTGTTTTTTTTTTTTTTTTTAAACCTCAAAGTAACAGAAAAGTAACAAAAAGTTTTCTCAGATAAAGACAGCTCTAGTGGTTACTGTCAAAAGTAGTATTGGAGATACTGGCATGTATATCATAATGATGTGTCTGTTTTCCTAATAATTTCAGAGTCAATTAAGAAATAAGCCACTAGTCAAAGTAAATTCACTGTGAAATGTGGAATAAATCTGTAATCAAATGCATCCTAAAATATAGCTCATTTATTGTCTCCTCAATGATAGTTTCCATTCAGAAGCAGAATTCTCAGAAAAGTGCATTCTCAGAGAGAAAAGGAGATTACTTAAACCAAGAAAAAGTGAAGATGCGCTTCCTGAAGATGGGGGACCCTGGAGGAGGCGTAGAGAAAGGTCAGGGATCGAACTGCACAGGTGAAGCTTGCTCGGCCAAATTCAGTTCTATGCACCTCAGGACTCTGATACAAAACAAGATGCACTCTTCTGTGCTATTTCCTTTTATAGATTTTAGGTCATCTTGCCCCTCGCTCCTCAGGAAATGGAGTAGTGAAGAATAACGTATTCTAACAAGTAATAGTTTCGGTAACGCAGCTAAGATTTAAAGAGATTGATATCACTCAACTTCGTTTTTGTTGTTGTTGTTTTGTTTCGTTTGTTTTTTCAGAACCAGAGTTTGAACTCAGCCCTTTGCACTTGACAGGCAAGCGCTTATTCTACTGAGCTATTTCCCTAGTCCTCATTCATCTTCTTACTAAAACCTTAGACTAGTGATGGTGAAACTTAAGAGTTGTTTGTTTCCTTGTGTATACATGTTTAAATATGTTTATTATTAACCTTTAGATATTCATGATGAACACACTTATCCTAGGAAGTTTGTTTCTCTATATGATTCGTCTTGATTCCTCTTTATTTTCCCAGTCCCCTCCCCTCCTTTCAATCACTCCTCCTTTCTTTATTTACAAATCTTTGTTTCCCCTTAATCCTTTTAGTTTCCCCCCTTTCATTTCCCCATCCCCCTCCCTAGTCTCTCATTTCTTTATAACAAGTCTTCCTATTTCACAATATCTATTGTACAGTTCGGTCCTTATTTAGTCTTTCAGTTGACCTTTCACTGACAACAAGTAACCTGCTATAGCATGCGTGCCATCGGCTTGCCGTGATGGCTTCAGCGATTATACTTTCCTACATGACATAGGAACTTCAATATAACTTTGACGATGCGCTTTTACCTATATGGTAACCAGCGTGCTGTAGATAATTTCTGCACATGTGCACACTGCAATGGCCTCAACCATGAGGGGGAAATCCAGCCCTTTCTTTGCTTCTTCAACCCTTGCTTCCACTTTGAGACTCAGTCAGCCTGAAGGGAAGGATGCCTTGTATCAGTGTGGCTGAAAAGGCCTCCTGCTTGGCCATTTGAATAAACACTTCAGAGAAAAGGTAGGGAAGACCCTGCTAGACGAAAAGGCATGAAAAAAATGATTTTCTTTTTTTTTTTTTTTTTTGTCTTTTTGAGACAGGGTCTCAGTATGCAGTTCAGGCTGGCCTTGAGCTCACTTTTGTAGCCCAGGCTGGTCTCGAACTCACACCGATCCTCCTGCCTCAGCCTCCCGAGTGCTGGAATTACAGGCGTGCGCCACCACGCCCGGCATGAAAAAAATGATTTTCTAAGAAAACCTTCAATAAGTGGCTATCGGTTGGAAACATATGGGACCTTCATGTCTCACAGATAACTATGTTACCATGCAATAGTGGCTTTGACTGTAAAAAAGTGTAATATTTAAATTTTAATTATTTTTTCCTATTTGAGGCCTAGTTTTATACCAGTCCTGAGTGCACTAACTGTATATTCAATATTAAAACATTTCCTGAGCACTTCAGGATCTGGAAGAAGTAAAAGGAGCAACTTCCTGCTAACACAAAACACTTGCATCCTTCTGAGACAGCGCCCTGCTCATGTAGCGCAATCGTACCGTTTAACGAGAAACTCAGCAACAAAATAATGGCTACCAGCTGCCACATTTCCACATCTATCCCTCTAACCTTATGTATGGCACTACAAGCCGGTTTTCATTAGAGTAGACTTCTTTTTCCTTTCAATTGCTTCCATTTTTCTTAAAGTCACTAATATTCAAAATTTCAATCATTGAACTTACTTCATTTCCTCCTTTCAGATTCTTAGAGGAAAGACTTTATAAAGCATAAAATATGAGGAATTATTTCCAGGTTGAAATGCTTTTTAAAACAGGATTTTGAAGTCGTGTTTTACATAGAATAAGTCTGGCCTCTTCTGATATCTAACAGCTGAAAAATTACTTTTAAGAAAAATGTTCTTAGGTTCAAGGCCTTTTGTCTCCTCTGATAATTGCTCAAATGTCCATATTTTACTTCATGTTTTGTTCCCTTGAGATTTCTTTTTCATCATAATCACATGAAAAATTCTGAATACAGAAAATATGTTTTAAATTTAAGGATTTATTTCAGGAACATTGCCCTTTCTCTCTTCAGAGGGCAGCGCTGAAAGCACTATTTTGCATTTGCCTTTCTTCAACTATTTTATTCCTTGAACCTCTGCAATTTAAAGTACTTCAGTCTCTTCTTTATGATAATGGAGATTCATTTATTTGCAAGTTCTGGGAAAGAGGTATTGCCAGGGTTATTTTAAAGTTAAAACACAAATGGGGAGTAAGTAATCTCATGTTTTTCAGACATTTTGAATTACATCTAGCAAAACAGTTATACAAGTGCAGGTTAGTGTCTTTATCCAAAGATATACACTATTCTAAATTAGCATAAGTGCTTCACCTCTTTCCTTTGCTTATATATAAAATAACATTTTTGCAAATCTTCAGTGATACATTAAAAATAATTTAGCTGTAGTCACACTTCCAAATAAAGAGGCTTATAACATTTGGCTCTCAAAATAAACATAGAAATGAGTACAACTCACTTTGCCTCACAGTTTTGGAGATTTTGGTCCACAATTGCTTGGTGCATATTGCTTTGGGCTGGTAGTGTCCTAGTACATTTTAGGCCTTTAAGACAGAAGAGGAAGTCTATTCATCTAATGGCCACCAGGAGGTGCTAGAGTCCCAATATCCCAACAGGGAGATGTCTCAATTACTTTCCTACTACTCCCTACCTTCTAATGGTTCCATTCCCAATAGAGCTACAGGCTGGACATCTAGCCCTGGCCCTACAAATGCTGAACATATTTATGATCCAAACCTTAACAGTTTTATGATCCAAGTCATAACCAATATTTTCATGTTATTAATGTTCATTGTCATGTGTATTGGTTGTCTCATTATCAGCCTCTGTAGTTGAAGTGTCAGTGACTTTAATGTTTCAGGTGAATGGCACGAAGCACTTTCTTTTATATTAAGAGAATGACGTATTTTCCTGCCTAAATCATTTTAGCTGTAGGAGCACTAAGCCACCTTCAGGTACATGGTTTTCCGAAGAGTATTTTGCTCACATTGGTATTAATGATGGAATCAAATTTACTTGGGAATCCTATTGGAAAGATGCTTCTAACATGATCAGGCAAGTAAACTTAGGTCCAAAGGGACTCCTTGAAACATCAGAGGAAGCTTTTCATCAAGACAGCAGTCTCAAATACAGTTAATACTCCTTACTTCCGCTCTTAAGGGTGAGGTTTTTGTTTTGTTTCTCTCAGAAGTCTTGGAAAAAGTCATCCAGGAGAATGAGTTCCCTTATCATCATCCCTAGCTATCTTATTTGGTGAGAAAAACCGCAATCTTGATTGGAGTACAACATTCGTTTATTTTTATTATAAAGTCCCGATGGCTTAGTTGCTTTCTCATTTCTGGGACAAAATACCTAACACCAACTAGTTAAAAGATGAAAAGTTTATTTTAGCTTACAGTTTTGGCAGTTTTAGCCCATGGCCAGCTTGCTCTAAGGCAGGATGGCAAGAAGGAGCACAGTAGAGGAAGAGGCCCATGGACTGGCAGGACAAGCGCAAGACAGCCAGCAGCAGCCAACTTCCGTTTTTTTTCCAACTTCCGTTTTTTTTTTTTTTTTTTTTTGCTTTTTATTTAGTAGAAGCGACAAGCCCATTGGTTGGTGCCACCCATAGCGCAGGATGAGGGTGCTTGTGTGCACATTTCATGAAGGAGAGGCAATACCTTATCACATGGTATTTAATGTGGAGTACTCACAGATATTTCCTGTTCTATGTTTCTGAAATCATCTTATGTAACTACTTTTTTCAGTAAGATGTGGGTTGCATAGAGGAAGTACAGTTAAGTGGTTGTGTTGCTTGTTACTATTAATGTTCAGGTTGCTCTGACAGTAAACGAATACACTATTGTTTTCAAAGGAAACTGTGATATTAAATCAAAACTCACAAAGCTTTGCTTCTGAGGCTGCTACTCTTTGCAAAATAGTGTCCGGAATGGGCATGGAATTAAAAAGTGAAAATTTTCATACTAATACTTTGCATATTGAAGATCCATATTGTTTTACTTTCTGACATTTTGGTCACTCATGGATTTCTAATCTATTTCTTTTTTTATTATTATTTTATTGTTTAAATTTAACAATGGCTATATTACAAATTTTCATCATCAGATCAGTTTAGATTAATACATATAGGTATATAAGATTGATCAAACAAGTAAACATTAACCTTTCTAAATCCACATTACTTTTTTCTTTCTTTTCCCCGTTCTTTTCTTTGAAAGTTGACATACTACATATTGTCCTCACTATCATTCTACAGAGTACAGTGTGTGGGCATGACCCACCTCCATATTGATGTTGCTTAGAAAAAAAAAAAAAGGAAAGAATATATTTCTCTTTGGACTAAGAGGAAGCAGATACATACACAGTCAAAGGTTTTGCAATTGCAGTGGGCCACCAGTGAAGCTTGTGATGTTGGAGGCTATTGAATCTAAGCCTCCTAAAGCTCATCTCACCAATCTAGCTCTGTGTTTCATGCACTGTAATTAAGCACTTTTTTTTTTTCCTGCTGGGTGGTCAAGGGCTAGTTGAAGCAAGACCTGTATAACAAAACATTTTTTTTTGTATCTTCCAGGGTCAAATCCTCTCAGGATTAAGTTTGAGAGCATAGACAGTACTTTGTAGAACTGTTCTTAGTGTCAGCCTTCGGGACGAGTCATGGCCATTGCTTGGCCACTTTGCTTTCTGTGAAAGCCTGAGAGAATGTTTTTCTCTGGGTGACTCTCCTTAGATGCACTGCAGTTCATTCATCTCTTTCCTCTGAGGTCCCATAATCTCCTTGACCAGGAAATTTGGGACACCTCTGAGTTATAGGATATTACAGCACAGGTTCCCTTATATCCTGGGTCTTTTTTGACCTTGAAGGGCAAGGGCCAAAATATTGGCTATCCTTATAGCCCTTCTTTTTCTCCAATTGTCCATCTGTTAACTTACATTCTCAACCCTCCAGCAGAAAAGCTTTGTGATACTATTACTCTATAACATAGGTACTGGGCTTATCATCACTGGCTTTCTGAGTATCAAATATCTTTGACTTAGCTTGGAAATGATATTTTCTGGCCATCATTGATATTCTAATAACTTTCCATACAATGTGATATAAGCAGTTACACAATTTTGACACAGATATTTGGAAATT
>PVJA010039874.1:0-18875 GCA_004027025.1 Myocastor coypus | reverse complement strand
GATGCTATTGATGTAGGCATGTCTTTGTCAACTTTAGATATTATTTCTGCTCTGATGTCCTCCATACGTTTCTCCAGCCGTTTTTCCACTTCATGTATTTCTTTTTTTACTTCAGATGTTATCTCTGATCTCAGTTGCTCTATAAGTTTCTGCACTTGTGTGTCTGCCTCAGATGCTACCAATTCAGAGGTTTCATCTGCGTGATTCCCATTTTCTTCCATGGTAGTGTCTTCTGTATTTGATTTGGGTGGGCAGGGGCCCTGAGATTGCATCCTACTCCTTGTTGTTATCATTTTGTATGGAAGCAACCTCTGCACTTTCGTAGTGTTGTGCTGTGTCTATGGGCCTTTGGTCTGGAGACTCCACGTTGTTTCCCCTACAGAGGTTCTTGACTCTGTGTTGGAGCTCGGGCTGCTAGCTGCTGTGAAGCCCTGTGAGTGTGGTCTGTAGGTGGAGGTGGAGCTTTGGGATTGAGTAGTCCGGGTAGGCTCGTGGACCAGATCCGTTGCCAGACAAGATGCTTGATGCGTTTGGTAGTGGAACTTGGGCTGGAGGGGTTCAAAAAAAGGGGGGGGGGTAGGGGAAGCAGGGAAGGGGAAGGCAGGCCAAGGATCCTCACCCAGCTGGTGCATGAGACTGGCTAGCACAGGGTCTGGGCTGGAAGAGGAAGTTAGTCGCAGGAACACAGAGGAGGGGCAGAGGGGCAGAGGCTGCTTACCTGCCGCGGGTGTGCGGGCCTCTAGGAAAATTTAAATAATAAGTACAAATAGGATTTTTTTCCTACTTAAAAGTCATTTCATATTTGAAATCCTCAGTCACAAAATTCTTGTAATCAAAGAGATCTGAGAATTTCATCTTTGGGAAATCACTTCTATATGCAATAAAAAAGGAAAATATGCATGCTCGAGGATAAAATGAAAAGACAGAGCTCTCCTAAGCTAAGAAAATTTAATTTAAAAATGGTTTAGATGTCTAATCATTGAAGCTATCAGAAGTGTAGTTTTATCAAATACATAAAAGTGATGGTTTTCCTACATTCTGGAAACATTTCAATCTACAGTCTATTAAATTTTGAAAATGAGTGACTCATTTGGTTTATAGCTTACTTTCTTGTCTCTCTGTGAACATAATGAAACCAGAGTTTCCAGAAACAGAAAACAAGCCAATACAAACTGTTCTCTGACCTATGATTTGCCCTTGGACAATAATAAATTTATTTGTATTTTATGTTCAATACTAACAAATAATAATTATCTTACAAAGAATTTTGAAAAACTGTCTAGTATTACACTACCCCAATAGTATAAAACATTTTTTTAAGGATAAATCTATCTGGCCGTTGATGGTAATTTACTTCTTATAGGCAAAATTAGCTCAGCTTCAGAAATTGAAAAATTCTGAAAGACTAATATGGGTTGACACTGCTGGGAAAAATTAACAATTAAGATCTATAGGCATAAAAATTTATGATAATTTTAATTTTAACATGAGAAGGAGAATGAGAAGGAAAAGAGGAAGAACACACTTAAGGATATACAAGAAGATAATATTATCCAATACTTAGAAAAATAAACTCCAGTAACACAGAGGAAACTGCTGTTTTAGAATATAAACACTACAAAAAACAAGGCTGCCAAACACTTTTTTGATAGACCTCATGAAAATTTTAAATGCTTGTACTTCAAAACACGTCACTAAAACCAAAACCAAAAACTAAACAGAAGAATAAACAACAGACTAGGAGGAAATATTGGCAAACATATTATCTGAAAAGAAAATTGTTTCCAGAATACATAGCACATATTTAAAACTCAGTAAGAAGACAACTCACTCAGAAATTATGTACAATGTTTTAACGTAAATCTCACTAAGAGGGCTAGGGAGATAGCTCAGTAGAATAAGCGCTTCCCTGGCAAGTGCAAGGGCCTGAGTTCAACCCCCGGTTCCACAAAAATCAATCAATCAATCAATTAATCAATCAATCAATCAATCTCACTAAAGAATACATGTATGCAGCAAATCTACATACAAAACAAGTATTACATTAGGAAAATACATGTGAAAACTACAACTAACCCTGGACTTAATAACCAGAACTGCAAAACCAGAACAAGCTGGGCAAGGTGGCATCACAGTAAATGGGGGTCTAAGGCAGAAGGAATGTGTTCAAGACCAGCATGGATTACATAGTGACACTCTGTTAAGTAAACACAAATGAAACCTTCACAAAGTCCCACAACCCAACAGCATTTCATAGCCATTAGAAGAGCTATAGACAAAGTTAAATAGTAACAAATGGTAAAGGAGGTACAGAAAAGCAGGAACCTTAAACATTACTGGTAGGAATGCAAATTGGCATAATGACTTTGGAAAATAGTTTAGCAGCTTCTTAAGAAGTTAAACACAATAAATACAAAATGCATTTGGAAGAGTTAAAAAAATTAATGTTTATTGAAAGTGTTAATGTTTAATTGTTTGATCAGTCTTACATACCTATGTCTGCTGATGAAAATATGTAATGCAACCATTGTGAAATTTTTCTTGTTTTGAAATTCTGTACTATATGTACTCTTACTTGTTACTGTTTTTTTTCTATCTTTTTTTCTGCTATTTTTACTTTTTTTGGGGGGGGGTCTTTTTGAGACAGGGTCTCACTATGCAGTTGAGGCTGGCCTTCAGCTCACTTTTGTAGCTCAGGCTGGTCTTGAACTTGCACCAATCCTCCTGCCTCAGCCTCCCAGTGCTGGGATTACAGGCGTGAGCTACCACGCTCAGCTCTATTTTTACTCTTTAAAAGAAAAAAAAAAAAAAAAGAAGAAAAAAGAATGGAAAAGTTAAACACAAATTTACCATATGATAGAGGATTTCCAGTCCTAGTTATTCATTTAAAAGCAATCAAAATATATGTCCATTAGTAGACTTATACACTAATGTTCACAGTAGTGATAGCCCAGAATTGTAAGCAATTTACATATGTACCATGTACATATCCATGTACTGTTAAGTGAACAGAAAAAACATGTGGCCCAGCATACACTGGAATACTCCTTGTAATAAAGAATAAGTATTTTTTCTTCTTTGTTTTTTTTTTTTTTTTTTGTCTTTTTGAGACAGGGTCGGTCTCGCTATGCAGTTCAGGCTGGCCTTGAGCTCACTTTCGTAGCCCAGACTGGTCTCGAACTCGCACCGATCCTCCTGCCTCAGCCTCCCGAGTGCTGGGATTACAGGCGTGCGCCACCACGTCTGGCTTTTTTCTTCTGATAAAAATAAATACTGATACTTTTTTCTTGTCAAACATGAACCTCTAAAACACTAAGTGAAAGAAGCCATGTATATATATGTGTATTCATATGTTCACACATATATATGTTTGTATTTATATGAAATATTTAATAATATATTCAGAAAGTAGGTTAGTGTTTGCCTGGGGTAGGGGTAGGAATGGGATCAACATTAAACAGATATAAAGGAACTCACTGCCATGATGAAAACATTCTAAAACTGGTTAATAGCAAGGGTTATATAATTTGACAAATTTGCTAAATTTTTTTACTCTATTACACACTAGAAATAGGTGAATTTTAGAATATGTAAAATATATCTCATATATTACATTTAAGAAAAAGATTTAGGGCTGGTCAGATACCTCAGCAGACTTAAGTTCCTGCTTAGACAGAGTGCAGGGACTGAGTTTCAATCCCCCTGCACCACAGCTGTGCTGGCCATGCCCCAGAGCAAGCTAAGAAGCAGACTGAGATGGGCATGGTGGCGCACCTGTAATCACAGGACTTGTAAGGCTGAAAACAGGAGAGTCACTATGAGTCCAACCTACATAGTGAGACTCTGTGGACCCTGTACTAAAATAGAGAAAGAAAAGATTTAAAAAATCCACATAGAAGCCAGGCATGGTGGCACATGCCTGTAATCCCAGCACTTGGGAGGCTGAGGCAGGAGGATCAGTGTGAGTTCGAGACCAGCCTGGGTTACAAAAGTGAGTTTAAGGCCAGCCTGGACTGCATAGCGAGACCCTGTCTCAAAAAGACAAACAAACAAACAAATAAACAAACAAAAATCCACATAGAGACAGATGCTTTAGGATTTCAGCTGGTTAAATATTGAATTAAGGTGGCAGTAAAAATATTTTTGACTAGTTTCAGTACTGATTTTAGGTTTGTTCTATCAGCAAAATAGGATACTTTTAAGTAATTACTCATTTGTTGAAGTTATTGGATTAAGCATCACTAAAATAGGTATTTAAAACAAAGATCTAGTTATGTTTCCCAGGACAGGAGATCTAAATATATTATGTCTTTTTAAAAACTATAATATGATTTATATAACGTTTATAAATCTTAAGTGTTTAGCTCAATTTTTACATATGTACATACCCATGTGACCACTAGTCACACCAGATACAGAAAGCTTGCTCAGTTAAGAGTTCCACTAAGATAACAGCTACTTTGATTTTGGCAACACAGGAATGTAATAGTTCTATTTTTCTGAATTTATATATGACTGTACGTACTTCATACAGCATACACTTTTGTGGGGGGCATCTTTTTTTTTTTTAAAGACAAGGTTTCACTTGGTTGCTCATGCACTTACTACATAGCCTGGGCTGGCTTTGAACCCAAATTGATCCCCTTGCCTCAGCCTCCACAGCACTAGGATTATAAGATTAGGTAATCCCACTGGGATTACCCAAGACCATGGCTGTCTTGGGTATGACTTATGTTCAGCATTATATCTGTGAAATGTACCAAATGTACCCACCATATGGTCTGTACATTTATTTTTCATTGCTGTATACAACTTTTTTTAAATCAACTCTATTATTGATGAACATTTGGCATTATGAATAAAATTAATAAAGCATTTTTACACCTCTTCTGGTAAATACAGCACTAATTTTTTTTCATGGGTATTTCTACTTAGGTAGACTCCTACAACCTATTCTATATAGGCAGATATAGTCATTTTTTTTTTTTTTTGTCTTTTTGAGATTGGGTCTCACTATGCAGTTCAGACTGGCCTTGAGCTCACTTTTGTAGCCCAGGCTGGTCTCGAACTCGCACGGATCCTCCTGCCTCAGCCTCCCGAGATATAGTCATTTTTATAAACTGAAAATTTGGTAATACAGCTCTCACTTAAACTTCCTGAAGTATTCTCCACTTCCAAGATAAAAATCCAATACTTTTATTAGAGTATATAAGGTTTTTTATACCATTTTTATCATCATTATCTATCATTCTTTCCATGTACTCCATGTTCTAGTCATGCAGACATACTAATTCTGTGCCCCTTCCTCTTTTCTATTTGTTTTACTAGTAAATTCTCATGGGTACTTTACTATCACATCACCCTAATCCCACCCTTTAAGAACTTCTTCACTGCCTGAATGAGAATCCTCAAGTTCTAAAGACAAAGACTTAGATTCATGGAGATAACCAATTTACTATTGGGCATTAGCTATATACTATACTGATGATGACAGTCTAAATTCACATCATAAAAACTTATGGACAAATATGACAAAATGTAAGAGCAAAACCTAGAGGAAAACAAAATGTAAGGAGCTTTTTTCAAGTCTTCCTAGACAGAGCCCTTGTTATATAACATAGGTATAGCTAAGTAGCAATTTCTCTCTCAGGGAATTCTTTACAAATTTTTCACTTGCCACTCAATTCATGAAGTAATGTGAAATACACAATAAAACTTTTTTTTTTTTTTTTAATGTATTTGGTTGTTGTAGGGCCTCACTACACAGATCAGACTTACGGTGATTCTCCCGTTTTCAGCCTCCACAATGCTGGGATTATAAGTGTGCACCACTATGACCTGGACTCTGGCCTGCTCAGCCCGCCCTTGGGGTGGGGCTTGCACAGCATGTGGTGCCAGGGAATGAACTGTGGTCCCTTCACTTGCCTAAGCAGGTGCTTTAGTCTAGAGCTATCTTGCTGGCCCACCATAAAATTTTTGCAGAAAAAGCTAAAACAGTTTCTCTGGTAACACTTTCTGTGATATACACATATGAAAAGTATAGCTGAGACAAATGAATATGAATGCCATAATGATCTTAGAATGGAGGCCAGGATTACCCTTTTTCTGTAAATAAATGCCTGGATAGTAAATAATTAAGCTCAGCGTGCCAGATAGTTTGTGTTGTAAATACTTGACTTTTATCATAGGGCCAGAGAAGCCCTAAGGATATAAATGAGTGTGCCTGTCTTCAAACGAAACCCTATTTACAAAACAGGGTGTGTCATATTTGGTCCTTCAGTGCTGGTTTACTGATTATACTTTTACTTATTTATTTATTTATTTATTTATTTATCGATGTATTTATTTATTTATCTTGGTGGGACTGGGGATTGAACTCAGGCCCTTGTGCTTGCCAGGCAAACACTTATTCTACTGAGCTATCACCCCATCCCCTACTGATTATACTTTTAGTGAAATGTGAAATATGACTTCCCTATAAGAATCCATTTTCTTCCTCTTTATAACTATTACACTTTCAGTTGATTTAGAAGTTTCTGCTCCATCACTCAAAAACAAGTACTGCCAGTTATTAGTAAATAACACTAAAGGTTGCTTATACATTCAGCATATTAAAGAAGGTCATAGGTTGTGATTTTTGAAATAAATGAGATAATGAGATACTAATAGTGAACATAAAATTGTTTTGTGGCTGGTATCTAATATTGCCTCATATCAATTCTGTTTTCTTTAAAAATAAAGCTATCTGGAATGTGTGGATGTGAGCGTAATTAATTTCTTCTATGAGATGTGTATATTCTATGGCAAAATGAAACAAAATACTATTGAATTCACTAACTACACTATTTTATTATTATTATTATTATTATTGTTATTATTATTATTGTTATTTAGGTCAAGGTCTACAGGGTCTCCCTATGTAGATCGGACTTATAGCCACCCACCCGTGTTCAGCTTCCCAAGAGCTGGGATTATAGGTACATGCCACCATGCCCAGTCTCAAATGCTGCCTCAGTATGCTCCCAGCTGCTGTGTCTGTCTAAGCAGGTGCTTTAATCCGCTGAACTATTTGGCTGGCCCTCACAGTTATTTTATTTTTATTTTTCTTCTTTTATTGTGGTGTGGGAGAACAAACTCAGGACTTTTAGCTTATGCTGCTGAGCTACATCCCTACACCTTGCACTGTTATTTTTGTTTAAAGCTAATTCACAGATCAGCTGGTACCTATATACACTGACTGGTTGGTTCACTCAGCTGACAATTACCAATCAGTTGTTGGAATATTCTGTTTTTAATCTCAAAAGTTTCTACTTAGTAGTTAGATCAACACAACAGGTGTACATAATGCAAAGTAGGCTACAGAAAGTACATACAAACTAGAGTTTAGAGGATGACAAAACTACCTGTAGCTGTGAAAGTAAGGGGATGATGATGTGAAAAGCTTCATGAAAGAAGGAGTATCACTGAATTTGGTCTGAAAAGGTGGCCAGGCATTAGATGAGCTGGTAGATACCTCATGGCCTGAAACCAACTGATACCTAGTTAGAAGGAGACATGATAGCTTTTCGAGATGAACAGCAAAATATTGAATTCATTAGGGCTAACTTGTTCCACCCTTTCTTCCTATAGGCCTTAAGGCACAAGATAGTGCAACAGCCAGGGAACACTAGACTAATAGAGGTAGAACAGGCATAGGGAATGCTGGGGCTAAGAGACACTGCAAAAAAGCTGGACAAAAATCCTTGGTTAGGGCCAGCCAGATAACTCAGTGGACTAAAGCACCTGCTTAGGCAGAGTGCAGTGGTTGGGGTTCAATCCTCAGTGTGCTGTGCCAGCTCCATCCCTGGGGCATGCTGAGGCTGTGATTGAGACTGGGCATGGTGGCATGTGCTTGTAATCCCAGCACTTGGGAGCTTAAAACAGGAGAATCACTATGAGTCCAATCTGTGCAGTGAGACCTCGTACACTCTGTCCCAAGTTTAAAAAAAAGATCCTTGATTAATATGTGGAAAACTAGTCCTATGGGGATGCATATAAAATAAACATGGAACATAAAAAATATGAGGGAACATACAATTTTAACAGAATGTTAACATTATGTAGCACTAGAGATGCTCAGCCCTGAATTATCACATTTCACTGAGACTGAGTACATAGCTCAATAAAATAAAGCTTGTATCTCAGTCTCTAATGCTCAAGGCCTTTGTCAAGCAACAGAGCCAGAATTTTCTTACAAAGGACCAGACCAGAGAGGAAGTAACTTGAGATGTACTTTAAAATTGGTATAAGCAAGAATTTAAGTGGTTCTCTTTTGGAAAAAACAATTTGCTTGACATTTTTAAGGTACAGCATTCTAGGATTCTAACACAACACAGTAGTAGCTGGGGATCAATGTGTTTTGAAGAACCTAGGAAGAAAAAACTTGCTATCATTATGTAAAAGTAATCATAAAGAACATGTAAATTGTGTATAGTTATTCATCTTTAAGATGAGCCATTCTCTATAATCACATGTTAAATGATGCTGATCATTTACCAGAGAGAAGAAAAAAAATTAATGGATTAGAATAGGTAGGAAAGGGAGCTAGGAATGGAAAGAATTGAATTATTATCTGTAAAAAAAGTAACTATATCTGGAAAATAAGAACATTTTACTACAATAAAAGTTTTATTGCCCTGCATCAGTGAAATAAATCTATCTAGGCATTGATTGGGAAAGTGAAAAACACAAACTTAACTTTTATTTTAGTCTGGACAAATTCCAGACGATGAAGCATTTTGAAAATGTCAGAATGTCTATTTCTGCAAAAGCTGCTAGTTTGAATTATTAAATAGCAACTTAGCAATATAAAAATATCTTTTGACACCACTTTTGAGTAGCTGTTAAAGAATAATGATTCCATATTTTAGTCACTCAACCTTCTGTATCATTCCATTATAACTGAGTTCACTGGTTTGAGTCACCTTTTTCTCTTCTGGCAATACTGAAGATTGAATCCAGGGCTGGGGCCCACTGAGCTACATCCTTAGTCCTTTAAAATTATTTTAAAATTTTGAGACCAGGTCTTGCTAAGTTGCTAAATTGTCCAGGCTCAGCTTTAAGCAGTGATCCTCCTGCCTCAGTTTTCCAGAGTACTGGGATTAAAAGAAGGTGCCACCATAACTGGCACAAGTTACGCTTTAGAAAGGTACATACTTAGTAATTCCTCTATGGTAACATGTCCAGTACACTGTGAGAATAGTGAAGTCAGGGAATGAAGAAGTCAAATTTCTGCTGGCTTGCCACTCCTTCAAACTATGGATGGTAATTTCTAATAAGCATAAACTTCAGTGCAATACGCTAGCCCACTAAGCCATATACATTTGGGGGAGATAAAACTAAAGTATAAGTTTTTCTTTCTTTCTTTCTTTTTTTTTTTTTTTGTATGGGGGATTTAACTCAGACCTCTCACTGATTGATACACCTCATCTTTTTTATTTTGAGGGTTTTGCTAAGTTGTCTGGGCTGGGCTGAACTTGTGATGCTTTTGCCTCAACTTCCTAGAGTACTGGGATTATAAGTATACATTGTCTAAACTGAAGTTTTTAAGGAGTCAAAACCTCAAACTAAAATTTGAAAATACTTCATATATAAGAAAAAATACTTACTAGTTTCATGCTACACTTCATAGGCTCTGTTATAGATTTAAATGCAATTTTGTATATTTTGAAACCCAATCTAAGCAATCTATCAAGGAAGAATCTTCCCAAGTACGTAATAGAACAGGCTTTATTGGCATTTCAAAAACTAACAAACAAAAAAACACTTACCTGCTACTGAATTTGGCCGTGGCATAAGGTACAAAGGAATAGACTGTACTGATTGAGATAAAACTGTTTCCAAATTCCTCTCTGGAATCTTATTTAGGCTATAGGTGGAAGCAGTCATGTTTTCATCTACTCGATATAGACAGGAGTCCATGCTGGATTTTTGTGATTGCCATGGCTTTAGGTTTCCTCCAGATCCTAATTCTTTACTGCTTTCTCCAACATATTTTGTGCGTTCCACATTTTCAGAATAGCTTGTCAATGTAGCTAGGGGAAAAAAAGTAAAGTCAACTGAAAAAAATGTAAAGATCAATTTGTAACTACATAGTAGTAATTATACTATTTTTATAGTAACTAATGACTACTTCACTTCCATAATAAAGTTTAAATAATTAAAACCACAATACAATCTCTTACATATATTTATTTTGAAAATTTTATTTATGAGCAAATCAATTCATTTATCAGTACTTAAAAATACAGATCTAGAACTTATCAGTGCTAAACTTTAAAATTTTTTTTGTCTTTTTTGAGAAAGGGTCTCACTGTACAGTTCAGGCTGGCCTGGAGCTCACTTTTGTAGCCCAAGCTGGTCTCAAACTTGCACTGATCCTCCTGCCTCAGCCTCCCAAGTGCAGGGATTACAGGCGTGCAACACCACGCCAGGCTAACTTTTAAAAATTTAATCAAAAAAGAATTTATATATAATTTTCATGCATTATTGGAGAACCCAGAGGTCTCCAAAAGATGTTATCCTAGGAAAGTTACAGCTCATTTTCTCATACATTTAAATTTCCCTTTTATGAAAAAAAAAAAAGAGCTAAACTCACACAATTGTAACTTCCACAATCTCTTTTAATTCTTTGAAAACTCAAATGGTATTCTGGATTTTGTAATAGTAAGGAAAGGAGGCGAACTGTCAAAGAAAAACCTGAAGTTTTCTTTAAGAAAGAAAGCCTGATTTGGTTGTCACATAAAGTAAAAGACTATGGAAGTAGAAACCTTAGTAAACTAAAAAGTTAAAGGGGGAAAGAAAAATTTTATAAATTCAACTCCAAGAACTAAAACAGAGAAGAAGGCATATATTTTGAGGTCCACTGAAAAAGGATATTAGAAATATTAGAATACCTTTGGAAACATTATATTTTTGGAATTTAAGTTTGCATATTTTTTATACTCCATTTCTTGCTTCATGATTAGTAATATAAGCCTTAAGAATAGACAACCTATACTAATTTTGGGAAGACAGCTAACAAAATGAAGGAATTAAAAACTATATTTTTATATTTTGGCTGGTCTTTAGGGACAAGAACCCAGGAGTAAAACAGGTGGCAGCAACTTGGAAAAAGGGGGTTTCTGAAACCAAGAAAACCTATCATAGTAAAGGACATGAAGAACAAAAGGTCCTCACTATCCAGACCCCAGGCCAGTGGGACCTTCAGTAGGTGTCCATGCCCCAGATCCCATCCAGACGCCAAGCCCAGCATGCATAGGAACTTTTTCGCCTGCTCGCCAAGATCAGAACTTCCCCATCTGCACCATGGGCCCAGGGAGTAGGTGGGACCTTCAATGTGAGCCCACAGCCCAGATCCTTCCCCATCCAGACACCAGGCCTGGCGTGTGTAGGGACTTTTTTGTCTGCTTGCTTTGACTAGAACTTCTCTATCCAGACCCCAGGCCCAGCACTTCCTATGGAACCCTGCAGCAAAATGCCCAGCAGAGAGGCTGGGGCCCAGACCCACCCAGCTAATGCAGGAGCTGAGCATCTTGCCAGAGGAGCACAGTAGGTTTACTTCCACAGGCTGCAGTAGAAAGAAGTTGAGCACAGCAGCCAGACCCAGCCAGGCACATCTGGACAAGTTCAAACTTGGTAGATCTGGAACCAGTAAGCTGAGACACCTTGCTAGACCCAGATCTATGAGAGTGTCTTCTCTCTTTCTCTTGATCTACAGAGGAGGCAACAGGTAACTGGGTGAACTAGTCTTCCTGGAAGACCCCAGGTACATCCAGAGGAGATCACACAGAATTTAGGGGAACTAATTAAGTATAAATTTCCAATTTAATATCCACTTAGATACACAGATATGTTTGCTCTTACTGTTCAAAATACAAACTCATTAGTTACAAAAGTTTGTCAACTGCTAATTGTCACTACTCATTATTATTGTTCCTAACCGTAGTTCTGTAAGTAAAAAACTATAACTACCTTAACCATATAATCTCTTTTGGGGAAGAATTTCAGTAGGTGCTAAGGGCATAATAGCACCAAAGCTCTACACCAAAGGTCAGCAGACAGTGTTATACAAAATGACAAAGAGAAGGAGCAAGATGCAATCTCAGGCCATGAGCCCACCCACAACAAATACAGGAGACACTAACATAGAAGAAAATGGGAATCACACAGCTGAAATGCCCAAGTTAATAGCATCTGAAGTAAAGAAATACGCAGAAAGGTATAGAGGAAATCAGATCAGAAATAACCTCTGAAATAAAAAAAGAAATCTCTGAATTACTAGCATCTGAAGTAAAGCAACTGCAAGAAGATAGAGAGGAAATCAGATCAGAAATAGTCTTTGAAGTAAAAAAAGGACAACCACAACAAAAAGTCCAAAGCCCATGTAGTCTACCTGATAGGTCTATGGAATAAGTTGGCATGAATTTCAACAACTATATGTGCACAATTTCTATAAGTAAGCTGGAGAAGACATGACCCTCCACTAAAATGTTGACATAGTTTTCCATTCTTCCTAATCTATATTTCTATGTAAAGTAGATTTAATCATTCCTACATAGAGAAAGGGAAAAAAGGGAAAGTAATCCTAAGTAATTACAGAGATTTTTTGGAGACTATATCCATTTTCTTTCTTCTTCTTCTGTTTTTTCTTTTGGGGGGGTTATTTTTTAGAGAAGGGCCTACAGGTGTTCAGAGTCTCACTACTAGGTTGGACTCATAGTGATCCACCTATTTATAGTCTTCCAAGAGCTGGGATTACAGGCATGCACCACCATGCTCAGTCTCAAGTGAGGTCTCAGTGAGGACAGGGAGTGGGGCCAGCACAGGCTGGGACTGGCACAGGCCAGGCCCTGAGCCTGCTTGCAGGCACTTTAATCCACTGAGCTATGTGGGCCCTCCAGCTGAATTCATACTGCCACACCTAACAGTTTATTATTGTTTTCTTCCTGAATAATACCTCATGCAATGGATATACTGCACCACATTTTGTATATCATTTTATCACTTGATAGTTATCTGGATTACTTTCAAGTTTTAATCATTATGAATAATCCTGCTATCTGATAACATGTTTTCACTTCTCTTCGGTTGATTCCTAGTAGTAAAACTTCTAAGCTATACAGTCATTTTATGCTAAACTCTGCAAGAAATAGCCAAACTGTTGCCCAAAGTGACTACATCACTTATTATTTCCATGAGGATGATGTGGATATTACAGTTTATCTATATTTTTGCCATATTTGGTACTTTAAAAAATAAAATAAGGCTAACCAGATAGCTTAGCAGACTAAAGTGCCTGCTTAGGCAGAGCACAGCAGCTAGGGTTTGATGCTCAGCATGCTGTGCCGGTCCCGCCCCTGAGGCATGCTGAGACAGCAATAGACTGGGCATGGCGCACACCTGTAATTGAAGTGCTTGGGAGGTTGAAAACAAGAGAATCATTACAAGTCTGATCTATGTAGTGAAACCCTGTACACCCTGTACTAAACACATTAAAAATAAATAAATAAATAAAGCCATGCTACTAAGTGTGCAGTAGCAATTCACTATGATTTTAATTTGGCTTCCTCAATGACATAAAACATTTTTATGAGAATATATATCTTCTTCACTGAAATGTCAATTAAAGTCCTTTGTACATTTTAAAAATGTTCTGTCTTCTACAGTATTAGGATGTTTTGATTTATTAATCTTTGTTGATGGCAATAAATTTTTAACGCAGGTAGAAGTTTTAAGATTATTTGCCTGAGATAGTTATTGTCATTAGTATGTTATTATTTTTATGTATTTTGGTACAGGGTCTTACTACACAGCTCAAACTGTAACGAACCTTCTGTTTTCAGCCTTCCCAGAGCTGGGATTACAGGCACCACCTCTCCAGGTCTAGATGTCTGGCCCGGCAAGCCTGCGGGCAGGGCTGGTGCTGCATGTAGTGTCTAGAATCAAATCCTGGTTCCTGCACTTGCCTAAGCAGGCACTTGGTCTGCTGAGCTGTCTCCTCAGCCCTGAGATGCAATTATTTTTAAATTATGAAATATATTATGTTTCTGTAGTTTCTCACTGTGACCTTGTAGCATGCATGGGATAATTTGAATTCTTTTGTTTCTTCCTTCTTTTTTTTATTCCTTTTGGTTCCTCAGCCCACCCTAGGGGTAGGGTTGGCACAGTATGTGGTACTGGGGATTGAACTGTGGTCTCTGTGGTCTTGCATTCCTGCTTGCCTAAGCAGGTGTTTTAGACTGCTGAGCTATCTCACTGGCCTCTTTAATTCCTTCAGATCTACTTGACAGTGCTCCATGTGCTAGTATTTGGTCCATTTTGGTGAATGTACCATGTGCAGCTGAGAAGAATGTGTAGTCTGTTGTTCCTAGGTGAAAAACACTGTAAAGGTCTACCAAGTCAATTTCTTCACAAGTTTAGTTTAGTTCTATTATTTCTTTGCTGATTTTTTGTCTAGTTGATCTCTTTGTGACAGTGGTATGTTAAAAACCCCCATTACTATTGTAGAATTGCTCATTTGATTTTTCATGTCTGTTAAAATTTGTCTTATGCAGGAAGGTGTTCCTACATTGGGTGCACACATGTTTATAATTGCTGTCTTCCTCCTCCAATTTTTCCTTAGCAAGTATGTTGTGACCTTCTTTGTCTCTTTGAATGATTTCTGAGAAAAGAGATTGAAGAGGATTTGAGAAAAAGGAAAGATATTCCATGCTCTTGGATAGGAAGAACAAATAGTGTGAAAATGGCCATAATCCCAAAATTGTTGTAAGAATTCAATGAAATCCTGATTAAAAACCATTAGTATACCTCACAAAACTAGAGAAAACTTTCCTCAAATCCATTTGGAATCAAAAGTGACCCAGAACATCAAAAACAATCCTGGAAAAAAACAGAAAGACAGGAGGTATGACAGACCCTGATCTGAAATCATACTGTAAAGCTACTATGATAAAATCAACATGGTACTGGCACAGAGACAGACCTGAGGATCAATGGAACAGATTAGAAGATGCAGACTCAACTGTAAACACACTCAGCCATATTATCTTCGATATAGGGGCCAAACAGGCTCACTAGAAGAAAAATAGCCTCTTTATTAAATGGTGCTAGAAAAACTGGCTCTCCACATGCTGAAAGCTAAAACTGCACCCATGCCTATCACCATGCACATAGCTACAGTGAAAAGGGATCAATGATTTAGATAATAAGACCGAAATACTAAATCTTCTGGAGGAAAATGTAGATAAATATCTTAAAGACATAGAGACAGATAGAGTTCATGAGCAAAAACCAAACTGCATGGAAAATACTTCAAACAATCAACAATGGGGATCTCATCTCTTTGTAAAGTTTCTACACTTCAAAACAAATCTCCAACAGAGTAAAAAGGAAACCTATAAAACAGGAAAAAAATTATAGCTGACTATCCCTCAGACAAAGGCCTTCTATTTAGAACATATAAAGAATTAAAAAGAAAAAAATTGGGCCCCTCAAATTCAAAGACCCAATTAAAAAAGGGCATCTGAAATAAATACACACTTCTCAGAGGAAGAAATACAAATGCCAAGTAAATATATGAAAACATGTTGAACATCATTGGTCATTTGAGAAATAAAAATTAAAACAGCACTGAGATTCCACCTCACCCCAGAAAAAATGGCTAACATCAAGAAGGCAGCCAATAACAAATGTTGGAGGGGCTTTGCAGAAAAAAAGAATCCTTCTCCACTGTTGGTGGGAGTGCATATATTGGTACAGCCACTATGGAAATTAGTGTGGCAATTCCTTAAAAGCTAGGATTGGAGGGGCCGGGGAGATAGCTCCGTGGTGCAACTGCCTGCCTGGCAAGTGCAGGGTTGTGGGTTTGAATCCCCATCCTGCCAAAAAAAAAAAAAAAAAAAAAGGAATATAAAAGCTAGGATTGGAGATCTTATTCAAGCCAACTATTCTCATCTTAATTATTTTTCCAGAAGAACTGAAAATCTCTTATCACAGTGATATATGTGCACCCATATTTATAGCAGCACAATTTGTTATACCTACATCATGGAAACAACCCAGATGACCATCCACCAAAGAATGGATAAAGCAGATGTAGTATTTTTACACAATGGAGTATCACTCAGCTATAAAACAGGATAAATTTGAGTCTTTTGTTGGCAAATGGATGCAACTAGAGAACATATTCTTAAGTGAAATAAATCATGTGCAAACATTGTGTTGTCTCCTTAGTGTGAGAACCTGAAAGAGAAAAATGGAATCTGAAGGGTACAACAGATGCTGGGAATAGGGAATGAACTTATTCAAAAGGAAAGAATTACTGAGTTGAGAAGGACAGGAAAGGAAGTGGGGGAAAGAGAGTTATCTAGATATATAAGGAGGATGGTTTGGACAACTGTACTATGCATTTTTGCTGCTATATGGAAAGGAGCAGATAATAATTAATTTGTTTTGTCTCCTTTTTTTTTAACTGCTTGTACTTTTTCTCTTAATTTCTCATACATTTCTTTTTTTGTTTTCTTCTTCCAATGTTACATGTATATATCTGATAATATGTATGACTTGGCCAGAAGACAACATTATATATTACAAATATGATGAAATTCATATTATAAGCAAAATTCTGTATCACTTATTTTTATTTTAATTCTAATTTGTACTCTTTTTAAAGAAAAATATATTGTAATAGATGTAACTATATGTTGTGAACTCATATGTAGTAAAGCTCTAATATTGACTTTGCCTCCTAACAGGCATTATTTTTCAGTCTCACTTTATTGGAGTAAATAACACAGAATTTATCTTTCAAGAATGCCAGGGTATCTGGTACTGACTCTTGACCACAATGAGGGCAAATGGGATGAATAATGATTTTTTAAGTATTTTTTTTTATTTATGTATTTGATAAAGGGTCTCACTATGCAGCTCAAACTCATAGTGATCCTCCTGTTTTGAGCACTGGGATTGTAGATGTGTGCCACCATGCCCAGACTCCCTTGCTCAGAGCAGCCCACGGGCAGAGCCTGCATGGCATGCAGGACCCGGATCAAACCCTGGTCCCTAAACTTGCCAAAACAGGTGCTTAGATAAATAATGATTTATAATTTGCAGTTTTAAAGTTTAAAGCTATCCTGGGACTATTTAGGAGTAGTTGTTTATTGACAATTTATATCTGAAAGACTTAGTCTTTGTTGGCTGTTAACATAAGGGATGAAGTCCTCACTGGCAATGCCTTGGAAACTCTCCTGAAACTAGGATTCCTTCCATAAATCTTAGTGGTTTATACTCTGAGGACAGAGCATGTAAGTCTATGTGAAAAATAAAAATCCTAGTTTACTAAAAGATAGTCTAGAGAGGGATCAAAATGACCACAACTCCATGAATGAGATCGGAAAGAACCCATCAAATAGGGCAAACAATTAAATGCAGGAGAAAAAGAGGTATACCAAAGCAGTCCTTGAACTATTCTTTCGTATGCAGTATCAGAATATGTCCATCAGCATATTCTACAAATGGATTTCTGCACCCTTTGGGTCATGATTCTGTCCAGGTCTACAAGGATATAAAGGAACTAGCAGTAGCTCAGTCCCACAAGTGACACCTAGCCACCAGTAAGTGTCATGGGCTATGTCCACATCCACCACATACTAGAACTTTGTGTGATATCCTATCCACAAACTGTTAGAAGTGCTGGTTACATATTTGTCATTCTAGTGTTTTTGTTGTTTTATTCTTAAAATTCTTTACTATCATGGAAGCTGTTTTTTAGTTGATAATTTTGTATCTATTAACCTAATCAAATATTATATGAGTACTCTGAATTGATCACAGAGTCATATATATGATATACTACATTCTGGCCTCTTAGTTGGACTTACAATTACATTTTAATTTTTGACTATTATTTTGAAATAGTCAATTTTGAATTATAAATATTAATATTTATATTTTCTTAATATTGTTTAATTTCAATTTCTGTTTTATGATTTATACTGTTTCTGTTACTTACAGTCTACTTATAAGATACGGTATGATATTTTCTCCTAGTATTAGAAATTTTAAAAAGTGTATTTCCATTTTCTATTGACTTTATATTAGTTCTGCTTTGTCTTTTACACACACACACATACATATATACATATATACATACATATATATATATATACATATATATATATATATATATATATATATATATATATATACTGAGATAAGATCGATACTGTTTTGTGGAAATCTTCAATGACCTTTTAAATAGGTTTGTCTAATATAATTATATTTTACATAGTTCTGCAAAACTACTATTTTGAGAGCTCTTTATTCTTTATCAAGGACCACATAGCAACTTCCCTTGCCTTCTAGATTATGGTCTTTGTTATTTTCTATATGCTACATCTGTAGGTATCAGAATATTTCAACTTTGTATAACTGGAAAATATTTTACTTTTAATTTTCAAAGGTATGTTTGCTAAGTATAAAATTGAATGAGGACAGATGTTTTTCCTTTCAATCCTTTGAATAAGTAAATCTAGTTTCTTACCCACTTGCTCTTTTTTCTTTTTTTCTAATGTGGAGTAAGATGCTATTTAATTTTGCTCTTCCATAGCTAACGTTTTTTTTTTTTTTTCAATTTTTGATTGTTTAAATTTAACAATGGTTATATTACATATTTTCATCATCAGATCAGTTTAGATTAATACATATAGGTATATAAGATTGATCAAACAATTAAACATTAACCTTTCTAAATCCACATTACTTTTTTTTTCTTTTCCCCTTTCTTTTCTTTGAAAGTTGACATATTGCATATTGTCCTCACAATCATTCTACAGAAT
>PVJA010039873.1:0-18870 GCA_004027025.1 Myocastor coypus | reverse complement strand
AAAAAAAAAAAAAAAAAAAAGCAACAAAAAAAAAAAAAAAAAGAAAAACAACACTGAGATTCCATATCACTCCAGAAAGGTTGGTTAACGTAAAAAGTCAGCCAATAATAAATGCTAAAGGGGCTGTGGAGGGAAAGGAACGCTTTTTCACTGTTAATTGGACTTCAGACTGGTACAACCGCTATAGAAATCGGTGTGGATATTCCTTCAAAAGGTAGGATTGGAGACTCCATTCAAGTCAGTTCATTCGCCTCCTGGGTATTTTTGCAGAAGAACTGAGAGCCTCAAATGACAGTGATGTATGTGCAACTATCTGAAGTGTACAGTAGACACTGGGAAAAGAGAATGAATTTGTTCAAAAATGAGGAGTTACTGAATTGAGAAGGACAGAAGAAGGAGTTAGGGAATGAGCTTTTCTATATATGTAAGCAGGATGGTTTGGACAACTGTACTGTGCTTTTCTATTGGTCAATGGAAAGAAGCAATTAATAATTTAATTTGTTTTTATCGCCTTTTTTCAATTATTTCTCATTTTTGTCTTCTTAATTTCTTATGCATTTCTTTCTTTTTCCAAATTTAAATGCGTGTATCTGGTAATATGAATAGCTGGTTGGAAGACAACGCTATATATTACAACAAATACTGTGAAATTCATACTACTTTGTTAAGTAAAAATGTGTGTCACTTGCAATATTTTTCCGTTTTAATTGTAATTTGTACTCTCTTTAAACAATTAAAAGATTTAAAAAGGCATTATATGTTAGCTAATTGGCCTGCCTAAAGAAAAAATAAACTTTCTCAGGATTTCATGACAGGAGCACAGCTATGCACCAGATCTAGGCTCTTCCTTTCCCAGAAACTGAGGAATAGGAATGCAGTCACTCTTAATGACTTTTTGTCAAGAAAATACCTCTAAGATCCTTAAAGACGATGTTGGTATGAAGGACAAACAAGAGAACTTTATTTTAAATGAATATTTTATGAGGAAAAGAAATAAAAATCAACATATACTCTAAAGTAAGTGTTCTAAGAAAGACATTCTTAGGGTTTGTCAAGCTGTGGGGAGTATAAAAGGTTCCTGCATCATCCGAAATTGATATTCGCATGTGTGTGTTTGAATTAAACTGTTTACCTCATCCTTATGACCTTCTACCTTTCTCCAGAGTCTAAGTTTGTTTCCTTTAATACAAGAAACAAGAAACCTGGGGTCATTACAATATGAGAAGGAGATACTACACATTGAAATGCAATGTTGGCAAGCACTGGATACTCAAGAGTATTTTGCCTAAGTCTCTAAACACATCTCTACAAATTCTAAAGGTGTGATAAAAATATATAAATGCTTATATTTAAAAAATATTACTGAAAGACATATTACCATTAGTTCTCTCGAATACTCCTCACTGCAAACACCTATCGTGTCCTTATATAATGCCACTTTCCTGGGCAGTTCTAAGGTCCTCTTTCCTAAGTGTCTTTACAAAATGTGATAAAAATATGAATGTCACTGTCCAGTGACAGAAGGCAATTGGAGAAACATTGTGCCTTGTGCTCCACCCATGTGGCACCTTGTGACTTCTAGATCTTCCACCCCTAAAGTCAAAATGACCTTAATGGGTAATGATCTTGAATTTTTTTAAGATATCGAGGCATCCAGGAGAGCACAACTAAAACTACAAAGGAGCAGGTTCGGGTCTGCTTTAGGAAGCAGCCGTGATAAATGTGTGTGAATCAAGGCAAAGTATTTTGAGAGAATTAATTACCATGTGTTTTTTACTGTAATACTTTCATCTCAGATTTAAGCATTTACTGAATTTCTTGGGGGACACCCACTCGGGGCCCCCCTCTTGTCCCTCTCTCAGACAGAAGCTTTCTTTCCCTCAATAAATACGTTCTGCTCAAAAAAAAAACAAAAACAAAAACAAAAACATTTACTGAATTTCTTGCTCATACCTCATAAGCAAGAATCTTGTCTGTTTTAATTTCTTCCAAAAAGTCAGCCTCTTACCCTTCTACATTATATTATACTTCTCTTGGGTAAAACTTCCACAAGTTATACTCAATCAAATTTCCCAATGCTATGTTTTAACCTTCTGTTTGCTCTTAGAAACAAAAATAAATAAAATAAATATAGATAAAAAATTAATTCTTTTCTGAAAAACAAAAGCATTTTGTACAGGGTGCATAACAACATCTCAATTAACTAGTGAGTACTATGCACATAGAGTCAAAGTCAAGTTTTTCACATGTTCTGTGCAACTAATCCACATACAGAGAAAACATGAATTTTCTGCCATTGCATTTAATGTTGCAGTCTACAGTAAACAGTCCTCTTTTGTAGCTTATTTTCCAAAATTTAGTCATTTCTGTAACATGACAGTTTAGTAGAAATATTTGGAAGCCAAAGAAATCTAGATTCTAATCCTAAGTCTCTCTCTCTCTCTCTCTCTCTCTCTCTCTCTCTCTCTCTCTCTCTCTCTCTCTCACCCTTTTTTCCCCTAGCTATAAAGCCTCAGACATAGTTTCAGAGGCTTGGTTTCCACACTGAAAACTAGAGTCAACAACACAAATTTTAAAAGAAGGAGCTTTACTGAGACAATGGGATGAACATGCCAACTTTTTGGAGAGGTGTGAAAAATGCTTGTGCTTTTCACCTTCTTTATTTTTTCAACTACTTGTACACCAGTCTCTTCCTTCCATACTGAGAAGAGAGAAATAACACATGCAATATCTGTCCTACCACTTCTCTGAAGTTATAGCTTTAATTTCACATTAAGGCTATATGCTGTCCTATCAAGAACTTTAAATATTGATCAATCCCTTCATTAGAGTAATGTGATAAAAATGTTGGATGCTCAATTCTATCTTGATATGATGGATGTTAAAGGGGCACTAGAAAAGGAATTCTTCATTTAAGTCATCTTAAACCAATTTCTTAAGTTAACAAAAGACAGAAGGACTAGAAGGTTGAGTTCTACTGTCTGATTTAAAACACACACACACACTCACACACACACACATATCCACCATACATCTAAGTGTTGAAGATGATTCCACTAGTGTAGGAGTTTGAGAGAAGAAACTAGCCCTATGTTATAAAAATGATACAGCTTTTTTTTTTTTTTTATCATGCCCAGCTCAGCCTGCCCTGGGGGGTGCGGCTGGTATAGCATGTGGTGCTGAGGATCCAACTGTGGTTGCCTAAGCTTGCCTAAGCAGGCGCTTTAGACTGCTGAGCCATCTCACCGGCTCACAAGTGGTATAATGATGCTACCAGATTTTAAGGTCCCAATTCTTCCTTAAACTTCCTAAAACTACATAAAAATATAAATAAATTCAAGTTTAATTATCTAGAAAATAAATAGATTTTAAATTAACTGGGTTCTCACATACAGAATATATGAGAATACCTCAATCAATTATTTAATATATAGAGTCTGAAGTAGATATCTAACTGGTGGTCAACTTACTACACCCAGCTGTATTTAACTAGTGTGATGCTGGGTGAAGAAGGTCCACATGAGGACTGTTGCCAGCACCACAAAGGCAGAACAGGAGAAGCTGTCTGAATGCTATCACAGATGCTGTTTAGAGAAGCTGTTGGAGCTGTTGGAAGCTGCTAGATCTCTTGGGCCCTTCTGCTGGAGGATCTTGTCATGCTAGCTTTCCCGGTGAACTCTGGAGAGGCTTTGGTCCTCATCTTGAACATCATTTCCTGGCTCCGGGGCAGAGATTGTGCAGTGCTCCGCCACATTGGCTTTCCTGATGGGAACTCAGCTTTCCTCATTGCTGGAGGAGCTGGGGGCCTCAATGTTGCTGAGGATGGCTGTGGTACATTTGGGGAAGCTTTGGTGTTTACCTTGAGCATTGCTTCCTGGCTCCAGTTCAGATCCCTCAGCCTGCCATCCCAGAGCCTTCATCCTGCTGGCGTAGCCTTCCTAGATTCCACCACTGAACTTTGGGCTTTCCAGCACATATGAGTGAAGCGGGCCTGCATAAAACTTTGCTGTGGGCTCCTTGCCTCCAGTTGGACTTGTGGGAGGCATTGTTATGAGCTCTAGGACCTCAGCTGAATCCATTACTGCTTAGTGTTTAGACAGGTTTCCTGAACTTGTAGATAGTTCTTTGGGTGATTCATTATAAAATATATCCTGCATTGTATTGATTTTATTGTAAAGAAAAAAAGATGACAGAGTTCAACGTGAAATCATCAGCTATTTAAAGTTCAGTTAAGCCTGGGTGATTGTTGTCTTTCCCTGACCTTTCCCAAAAGCTGAACAGGTGACTTTAATAAATGCTATGTCCATAATAGAATACATGGACAAGTGCCCTAATAAGCTCAGTGAACTAATGAAGCAATTACATCAAAAATTAACATTGCAGCTGCCACCATTTTCAGCCATTTTCCTTTGTATGTAAGACAGAGCTGGGAGTGCATTCTCCTTTCTGTCCGTACATTTACTGAGCATCTACCTGAGCAAAGTGCTGGTAAGCCCTAGAAGCTTCACTAATCTCTGTGAGAGAGAAAGACCATCAGGAAAATCTGGATCCTTTTTTATGCAACTTAAAATCTATTTGGAATACAAAATTTAGTGAAAGACCTATAAGCCAGGCATATTCCTCATTTTATTTCTTGTCCAAGAGCTACCAGATTCATGTAGCACTGCTTAAAAGTAAATTATTGCCCTTTACACGGTAGGACAACCAGATGCAGAGGGACTAGGAGTGTATGTGAACGATTCATATTGCTAAAACTTGTCTCTTGTGTTATAAGATGTAAAATGCATCCTGATTAAAAGGCATAATTGCTACTAAAGAGAAAGAATTAGCATTTTGAAACAAAGAAAATGCTCAGAAGTTTTTTGTAGGCTATATGAATGAATCAGTGAAGTGGAGCTCAGGCAGGAAGTAATGTAAAATATAAAATTATATATTCTGACAACCTAGCATAAACTCACTTATAATGCAATGTCAACTTTGAGATAGTTGGTAAATAAATGCCAGCTCACTGATTGAAACTTTTCATTAAATAATATTGAGATAGGTCAGCACAAAGTACAGAAGGCCATTGTTATATTTGCATGTATTTATTTCACACTAAGAAAGTCAGACTAGTGCAGAGAGAAAAACTTCCCAATGCTTGTCCTGTTCGCAGCATCTTCTCCTGCTGACTTGGAGATTTGCACATTGTAATTCACGCTTAGATGCAGCTACCATTCACCTTCATCTGATCCACGGAAAATCAAGGAACAAAGCAGCAATAGCCAGAGCACTTTGTAGATAGGGAGATGTAACCCAGTCCGGCCTTATGATATATATACACCTGCTATTATCACTGCGTCTGGGTTAAATGCTGTAACTCAGTATCTGACCCAGCAGTGCAGTGTTGGGTAACAAGAGGGTTAGGACAGGGCCAAGGTTGATATCTTATGCCCTTAATTCAATTGTCAACCAGGCCTATTCTCACAAACAGATTGAACAAAGGAACGTGGACCAACAAGTGATTTTAAAAACTTAGGAACATAAATTTGATTAAATTGTGTTTAGAATGAACCAGTAAATAGAAGAAATTTAACTTTTTTAGGGAAAAGAAAACTGTATATAAAGACAAGTTTAGGCTGGCCTCATAGTTTAGCAGACTAAAGCACCTGCTTAGGCAAAGCACAGTGGCCGGGTTTCAACCCCGGGCACTGTGCCACCCCCCTTAAGCCCCTCAATCCCCAACTCCCAGGGCCCGGCAGGTTGGCTCAGTGGGCTAAAGCACCTGCTTAGGAAAGCTTAGGCGGCTGCAGGGACTGCGGTTCAATCCCCGGCACCACATTCTGAGCCAGCCCTGCCCTCAGGGCAGGCTGAGCCGGACATAAAAATAAACAAACAGAAGTTCTGAAACAAGAAAAAAAAAAGGGCGGGGTGGGGGGGCCGGCGGGATGGCTCAGTGGTCTAAAGTGCCTGCTTGGGAAAGCTTGGGTAGCTTCAGGGACCGAGGTTCGATCCCCGGCACCACATGCTGCGCCAGCCCTGCCCTTGGGGCGGGGTGAGCCGGCCATAAAAAAGAGTGAATAAACAAACAAAGGTTCTGAAACAAGAAAAAAATAAATAAATAAAATTTTTAAAAATCTAAAAAAAAAAAAAAAATCCCCAACTCCCCAATCCCCCACCCCCACTCCCACCCCCACCCCAAACTCTGAAAAGGAGATTAAGACAGGGTGTGATGGCATGAGCCCGTAATCCCAGCACTTGGGAGACTAAAAAAAGGAAAATCATTACGAGTCTGATTTATGTAGTGAGACCCTATGAACCCTGTCCTCAACAGAAAAAAATGAAAAAAGAAAAAAAGACAGAAAGAAAGAGAGAAAGAAAGAGAGAGAGAGAGAGAGAGAGAGAGAGAGAGAGAAGTTTAGACAGATTGCAAATCTAGCCCTCTGGGAAAAAAAGTCATGTTAGCTCAAAATACTCATCCATACAAGGTCAAAGTTGGTAGCCCTAGGCTTCATACCTAACACACACATGTCATCAACAAGTATAATTAGGTAAAAGAGCACAGCTAGCCACAACTGACTATTTAGAGTCAGAGAGGTAGTGCAGCTTGGTAAAGCAGCAGTCCCTGCTGCTACCCAGAGCGCAGAGCCCAGTGCTGACGCCTGTGCGGCTGGCCTGAGGGAAGACAACCTCAGGACCTGGATCGGATCTTCCCTTCCAGGCGCAAGACCTCCCGGAGGACCTGAGGCTGGCATGGACTCCTGCAGCGCACACTCCTGTTACCTGACTTTCAGTGGGAGAGTGGAGCTGCCAGTGAATGAAAGGCAGAACACACAGGCAGAATGAAAGCATAGTTTTAAGAAATCAAAAACAGAGGAAGACATTTCCTTCCCTTCCTTTTTTCTCAGAACAATGACTTTTTTATGTTTTGAAAAAGGATTCCTACCTGGCCGTGGTGGCACACGCCTGAAATCCCAGCACTTGGGAGGCTGAGGCAGGAGGATCGGTGTGAGTTCGAGACCAGCCTGGGCTACAAAAGTGAGCTCAAGGCCAGCCTGAACTGCATAGCGAGACCCTGACTCAAAAAGACTAAAAAAAAAAAAAAAAAAAAGATTCCTTAGAGCGCCTTTGTGGTGAACACGGTTGCCACGCCTCCCTAGAGTTGGCACATGCGCATAGCACATCTTCATCGCGCTTTTCGTCCCTTTCTCTTCTCCTTCCTTCCTCCCTTCCTCCATCTCTTGATCTCCTCCCCCACTGAGAAAGATCTCTCTCTCCACCTCCTATTATATCTTTTATTTTGCTTTTTACTCATTCTTTGGGTTTTCCATACAAGAAAAATCACATGATATTCAAACTTGTGGATCTAATTTACTTTACTTAAAATTATGATCTTCAGGTGCAATCACAAATAACTCTCAAGCTTATCTTTCTCCAAGACAGAGCAGTGATCCATTGTGTGTAAATACCATGTGTTCTTCGCGGGTTCATCTGTTGGTGGACAGACAGGCTGCTCCCAAAATCTAGCTGCTATAAGCATGGGTATCCATCGATCACTGTAGTGTGATCTTCAGCTCTCGCAGGTTGATGCCTAGATGGTGAATGGCTGAGACAAATAGAATGTCTAGATTTAATTTTTTAACAAATCTCCCTACTGATTTCTATATTTGTTATGCTAGTTTACATCTGCACCAAATGAACTAAAAGAATTTTAGGATGCCCCCTGGGGGGAAAAAAATCAAAGAACCAATCAAAACCTGAACAAGTAAAGCTAATAACCACTTCAAAGATGAAATACAAGTGCCAACAAATACGTGAAGACACATTCAACACCACAGGCCATTAGAGTAATGCAAATGAAAACGCTGTAATTTGGTCATTTCAGAAGGATTTTTTTTTATTATTTTTAATGAGAAATAACAATGTGACAGTTTCAAAACACATTAGTAGTACATTCCCAATAATTGATAAAATGCATATTGTTGTCCTCATAGTAGTTATTCAGAGCACAGGATGTAGACATGATAATTTTTCTAATCATTGTTACAAAAATTTCTTCTCATTGAACCAAGAGAAAGTAGTTGTATACATAGTTCAATATTCCATAATCATAGTGGGTTATTGGTAGAACTGGTAATGTTGGAAGCTGTTGATTTAAGCCTTTTACAGCTCAACATACTAGTCTACCTTAACTTTTTATACTTCATGATTAAACTTCTCTGCTGGGTGGTTAAGGGCAAGTTAAAACAAGACCTACATAACAGAATATGTAACTTTTGTATCTCCCAAGGTCAGTCAGATCCTCTTAGGATTCACCTTGAAACCATATACAGTGCTTTGTAGAACTGTTGTCAGTGTCAGCCATCTGGATGAGTCACAGCCATTGCTTGACTAATTTACTCTCTGTGAAAGCCTGAGAGAATATTTTCTCTCTAGATGACTCTCCTTAGGCACACTATACATCGTCAATCCCTTTCCTCTGTGGCCCCAAAATCTTGAACAGAAAATTTGGGACAACACTGAGTTAACCTAACAAATGCTAGAGAGGCTGGGGGGAGGGGAGGACATATGCACTTTAGAAAACTTTTCAATATGAGTACTTTCTCTTCTCTCTGAAATTAATATAAATTCTTTGGAAGAGTAGTAGGAATTTTGTTAGCTCTGGCACATAGAAAAATTGTCTTTCATACGTTCCTGCTGTGGCATCCCCTTTCCTGCTTTCTGTGGGAGCATAGGAACCTCACAAGTATAGGCACCTTTTTCAAAAAAAAAAAAAAAAAAAAAAAAACCTCCTTTAAAGAATAAGTTTTCCCCTGTGAAGGCCAATTAGCTAATACAGATGTCCACTCTAATCACTAGATGAAGTTAGGAATATATATGTGATAAATCACGTTGTCAAGTACTCTTATTTGAAGACTACATAAAAGTCAATCAATGTATTATATCTTCTTAGCTCTGTAAAACTGAGGTTTTCATGTCTTTCATTCTCTTAAACCATTTGTCAATGAGAAACATCAAACCCTTCAGTGCTTATAAAATATTTTCTGTCTCTACCTCCTTTGTATATAGTATATTTAGGTTGGGAGATTTAATTTTTATTTTATTTTATTTTTTTTAATTTTTTTTTTATTTATTATTTTTATTCTTGTTTCAGAACCTTTGTTTGTTTATTCACTCATTTTTATGGCCGGCTCAGCCCTCCCCGAGGGCAGGGCTGGCGCAGCATGTGGTGCCGGGGATCGAACCACAGTCCCTGAAGCCGCCCAAGCTTCCCCAAGCAGGCGCTTTAGACCACTGAGCCATCCCGCCAGGCCCCTTAATTTTTATTTTATTTCGCCAACACAAGCACATTCCTACTGACTGCCAAGGGAGTTTTATTTTCTGGCCAGGATTCAACACCGCTGATAAAAGCACTGTATCTTTATTTGTCTGTGCTAAACCTGCCCTTTTCTGTCCTAGACTCAGCATGGGGGAGGACCTGAGCAGATCATTTCTTCTTATCAATGTACAAATATTCAGTGGCCTCCATTGTGCTTTTAGATGGCAGCAACGATAGCCTCTGTTTTTTGTTTTGTTTTGTTTTGTTTTGTTTTGTTTTGTTTTTGTCTTTTTAGAGACAGGGTCTCACTATACAGTTCAGGCTGGCCTTGAGCTCACTTTTGTAGCCCAGGCTGGTCTCGAACTCTCACCGATCCTCCTGCCTCAGCCTCCCGAGTGCTGGGATTACAGGCGTGCGCCACCACGCCCGGCTCAATGATAGCCTCTTGTATGTTGACTTTTTCAGTCACTTATGAGCAGGAAAAGCTGAAATGAAATCTTGATAATTTTAGGTAATTTTTATATGTACTTACTTAAAAATATTAAAGATATTAATTAGTACTAATTCTGGGCTTTCCATGAATCAAGGAAAGGTGAATGATATCTGTGTCGGAATTGCAATGTTAATTACAATGTGCAGAGCTGCAAGAGGATAAAAACTGCTGAGTAGGGGGACAGCCGTAAGGAGCTACGAACTGGTTGGGACTTTTTTAAATTGGAGTATACGTGTGTTAAAATTGCCTTAAATTATTTCTACTTCCCTGTATCAAATTTTACTTAGCAAAGGCTCTAAGCAATGAGCAACTATTCAGTTACCAACATTCTTTTTTTGTTTTGGTTTGGTTTCTTAATTTATTTTAAAGTCTATATTTTGGGAAAATACACACTTGCATATGAGGCCTACTTTTTAAATAGTAATACTCCATGCTGTAATATTAAATCCACACATGCATAGCTCTAGACCTGCATCTTTCTGCACCACTGGAACTCTGTACCTACAGAACCGCAGCTTCGATCTTTCCCTCCAGCCTCTGGTAATGAATATTCTAACTTGTGCTTTACGAAGATGAATACTGTAGATACATCTTAGAGCTAGAAGCGTACAGCGTTTACCCTTCTGTCATTTATATATTTTATTTAGCATGGTGCCATGAAGTTGCATCCTTGTTACAAATGACAAGAATTATTCAACAATTATATGTATACACTACATACACTTTCATTTCAGATGTCCCAGAACATGAAAGCTACTTCTATATTCTGCAGTTCGCACTCTTATAAACACTGCTGCAATGACCATGGAAATGCAAGAATCTCTTTGCAATCTTGTCTTCAGCAAATATCCATGAATGAGATTCCTGCACTATAAAATATTTCTGCTTTTCAGCTTTGAGGAAACTCTGTTCTGCTTTCTAAAACACCTATGCCATTTTACATTGTCACCACTGGTTTACAAGGATCGTAATTTCTCTCTACGTTCTGAATACTTATTTATTTGATGATGGGTATCTTAACAGGAGTGAGATGGTATCTCATTATAGTGTTGACTTTTATGCCCCTGACGGTTGAAATGCTGGATATTTTCATGTACCACACCTGGATGAGAATTGCCTATTTAAGTCTTTTCCATTTTTATTTTTTATTTTTTTTCTTGTCTCTTAGTCTCTTTTATTATTATTTTGTTAAACATTTACTTGAAAGAGAGTATGGCAATAATTGATATGACATTAGAAGCAGTACACATTTAGAAGACCAGAATGCTAGGTCTCAAACATGGTTTTAGTATTACACAGTGCTATCCTCGGTGTACTTGCTTAGTTCACATATATTGGCATATACAGTAGTCAGGGTAAGAATTCTGCCAATTAACTGCTAGTTTCAAAGGCTTGTTGGAGATTCTTAAGACCATTTTTTCCTGTTTTTCACTGGGCTATTTGGTTTGGCTTTTGCTTCTTTTTTTATAGTTTATTATATTTCAACAATTAATCCCTTTACTGCCTTTTTATTCTGTTGCCTATTTTTCTGTACAGATACTTTTTATTTTGATGTAGAAATGCTATTCTAATTTTGAAAAGGATTATGTTTAAATCTGTAGTTTTCTCTGGGTACTGTGGACGTTTTAGCAGGCCTTTACGAAGGCTTCTTAAAAATCAAGCAAACAAGCCGGGCGTGGTGGCTCACGCCTGTAATCCCAGCACTCGGGAGGCTGAGGCAGGAGGATTGGTGCGAGTTCGAGACCAGCCTGGGCTACAAAAGTGAGCTCAGGACCAGCCTCAACTGCATAGCGAGACCCTGTCTCAAAAAGACAAAAAAAAAAAAAAATCAAGCAAACAAAGGCCAGCTCAGTTTTGAGGCCAACATCTTTCTGATACAAAAACTAGAAAATCCACTAACAAAGAGAAAACTTCAGAACAATATCCCTGACAAATATACAAGCAAAAATTCCTCAGTAAAAATTATCTACCTTTATTATTGTTGCTTTTGCTATATTGTCATACACAAAAAAATCATCTGTAAATCCAATGACATAAGCATTTCCCCTTGTTTTTTTTTTTTTTCTAACAACTGTAAAAGTTTAAGTCTTTCATTTAAGATTCTATTTACACATTCTGATTTGACTTTATGTCTGCAGAGGGTAGAATCAATTTTGCTTGTAAATACCTGGCTTTCTCAGCACTGTTTATTAAAGAGACAAATATTTCCTCCACTGTATATCTTGGGGGAATATATGACTACTAGTAACGAGCATATTAGTGAATTCATTACTAGGTTTATTTCTTGGTCCTCTGTTCTGTTCTGTTGCTCTATGTATGTTTTTATGTCAGAGCATACTCTTTTATTAGTCTTTTTGCATATATTTTGAATTTATGAAATATAGCATCCAGTTTTCTCCTTTCCCCTTTAAAATTATTTTAGGTACTCATTGATTTTTATTGTTCCATTAGAATTTTGTATTTGTTTTTCCTATTTTTGCAAACAAATGTTATTTTAATTTGAAAGGGATTATATTTAAGTCTGTAGATTTGTCTGGGTACTATTGACATTTTAGAAGGTCTTTTCAAGTGCTTCTTTAAAAATCAAGCAAACAACAGCAAGCTCAGTTTTGTGGCCAACATCTTTCTGATACTAAAGCCAGATAATCCTCTAATGAAAAGAAAACTTCAAAACAATATCTCTAATTTTTTTTTTTTTTTTTTTTTTTTTTTTTTTTTTTTTTTTTTTTTTTTTTTTTTTTTTTTTTTTTTTTTTTTTTTTTTTTTTTTTTTTTTTTTTTTTTTTTTTTTTTTTTTTTTTTTTTTTTTTTTTTTTTTTTTTTTTTTTTTTTTTTTTTTTTTTTTTTTTTTGTGGGACTAGGGTTCAAACTCACAACCTTGCACTTGCCAGGCAGGCACTTGTGCCATGGAGCTATCTCCCCAGCCCATTGATAAATTTATATGCAAAAAATTCTCAGTGAAAACTTTCAGTCTAGCCAGATACAATGACACTTGCCTACAATCTCAGAACTTGGGGAAGTTGAGGCAAGATGTTCACAAGCTCAACCCTAGCTTGGGCAGCTTAGTGCCTTAGCAAAATAACAGCTCAAAATAAAGGAGGGTTCACAGTTCAGCGCAGAGACTCTCACCTGTACTACCATGACAGATTAACTAATGGTCCACTTGAAACACCCAGCTGAACAGAACAGCGTGCTTTGGGGTGTGGGAAGCCTACCCGAGCATCGTTGCCAGCAGCATAAAAAGAGAACTGACAAGGAAAATTGTGTGCTAATGATTCTCAAAGAGAAACATGTACACTTGCTTTGCAGATATGAACTCAGCTGTTCTCACTGTCCAAGAGTTCAGGCCCTTGCTGTCGCTGAGGGTGGTGGTGGTTCTTTTTGGGGAAGCTCTGGGTCTTACCTTGAGTGTGACTTCCTGGCTCAAGGGTACAACTCTAGCCTGCTGGCACAGATCATTCACCTCACTGGTGTGGACTTTCCAGCTTCCACCACTGACCCATGTATCTTCCCAATACTGAACCTTGATACAGACTTGCAGGACACATTGTTGTGGGTACTCGGTCTTCAGCTGGACTGATACAGGACATTGGCAAGAGACCTGGGCCTTCGGCTTGATTTTTTAAGTCTCTACTATGAGAACAGATCTGGACTCTTTTGCATTTGACTCTTTGGGTGATTATTATAAAATCATCCTATAAATTATTTGTCCTATATGAAATCGTTTCTCTTGTGTATTCTAACTATAGTAATTACTAAATAAATAAATAGCAATCTACATTCAACCACATAATAAAAGAGTTATACTCCATAATCAAGAATTTGTCATTTAGATGTAAGCGTGGTTTTCCATATGAAGAACAATCCATTTGATATATTATGCTAACAGAATAAAAGATTAAATTTACACTATCATCTCATGTGTTATAGGAAAAGTGTGTGACAAAATACAAACTGTGGAGACTGGGTGTAGTGGCACAAGCCTGTAATCCCAGCACTTGGGAGGCTGAAAACAGGAGAATCACTGCAAGTCCAATCTACATAGTGAGACCCTGTAGACCCTGTCCCAAATGCAGAAAAAGAAAAAAAGTTTGTAGATCTACTAAAAGAAACAGTAAATGCTTAAACATTTTTCTTTTTAAATTTCTATTTTGACCAATTTTGCATGCTTAGATCTGGTAACCTGAACGGCTGATTTCAAGACAACAATATGCAATATGGCAACCATTGTTGAATTTCTGTCAACTTGTTTAATGAAATTCTATATCATTTCCAATATTTATTTTTATTCTCTTAAAAAATAAAATAGCCGGGCGTGGTGGCTCACGCCTGTAATCCCAGCACTCGGGAGGCTGAGGCAGGAGGATTGGTGCGAGTTCAAGACCAGCCTGGGCTACAAAAGTGAGCTCAGGACCAGCCTCAACTGCATAGCGAGACCCTGTCTCAAAAAGACAAAAAATAAATAAATAAATAAAATAAAAAAATAAAATAAAATAATAATAGCAAAAAGAAAAGAAAATAGCTGGGATAATGGCTCACTAGCCTAACTGCCTGCCTAGTAAGCACAAGGTCCTGAGTTCAATCCTGGATACAATAATAATAATAATAATAATAATAATAATAATAATAATAATAAAACAAAAACTTCTAAGAAAATTTAAAAAGAAAAAATACGAACTGTTTTTTGGTAAAGATGTTTAACAAGCTGAGAATGGAGAGAAATTTATCCTAACATATAAAGTTCATACATAAAAAGCTCATGGCTAGCATCACATTGAGTAGTGAAAATCCAAAAGGTTTTCTTCTGAAAGACAGAACACTAACTTTCCATTTTTATTTATTGTATTACCCCACACAATATTAGAAATCCTAATCCAAGCAATTAGGCAAGAAATAGAAGCAAAATGAATCGGAAAGGCAGCAGCAAGTGTCTGCTCATGTGTGCCAAGATCGTGGAAGTACAATATCCTAAACGCTCACAAAAGCATGTGATGGTTGGTTCCCTGAAGGCAGCAGAGTGGCAAGCTGCGAAATCACCATGAACCACTCCTTTGAGCTCATGCAGCACAAGTCACCTTAAAAGGGGACTGAAAAAACACCATTCATAATCAAAATCATAAGGTACTTAAGGATATAGTTACCCAAGGAGCTAGAAGACTTATACTCATTACTATCAAATATTGTTGAAAAAAACTAAATACGACACAAATAATAGAAAGATATTTTCTCCCTTCTGAGTGATATGTATTGGTGTGCTCTGCATTGATCAACCCTAATATTGACTCTAAGTCTCTACAGTAATTTTACAATAGATTTAGAGCATATGATAGAATTAAAAAGGTCAGGCTGATAAGCTTTATGCTGAGACAAAGGACCCGAAGAGACACAGTGGAGAGCAGAGGCCAAGGAGTGACTAGGAAAGAATTAATCTGAGGAATGTACTAAATTTCAGGAAGAAGAAAAATTCCTAAATTTCAATGAACTAAGCCCAATGAGGTTCATGAAGAGAAGTAAGGTTTTTGAGGGACTGGGTATGGCTCAGCAGTCTAAAGGCCTGCCTGGAAAGCACAAGGACTTACGTTTGATCCCTGGTACCTCACATCACCCTGGACCTTGAACCTGTGGTGGCCACTAAATCCAAGTATGGTGGCACATGTCTATAATCTCAGCACTGGGGAGGTTGAGATAGGAGGATCACTATGAGTCCTAGCTGTGTAGCAAGACCCTTTATCAAAAAATAAATAGATAAACAAACAAATAAATAAATTTTAAAAGAAGATACTCTTGGACTCTGCAGCAAGAGTTTAAATATAGGAGTAGTTCATTTGTAGACATCAGGATTATTTGCTTGCTTTTCCTAGAAGTAGTTCAGAAAACCTCCTAAAGAGGGGAAGAAATAGAGATAAATATTGCCTAACCAAAAGTGTTCAGTTTACACAGTAACATTAACTACAATACAGTCCATTGGAAAGCTGCCTGTTTTTATGTAATTTGTAGACATAGAAGCTTTGTTCGATTACAAAGTAATGGTTACATACCATAAAGTTCGTTAGGACTATGCTGGTGTCTCAAATCCACCAAAAAGGAAAACTGAGGCCTTGCTGCTCAGGCCAAGAGACCAACTCATCTTAGTCCCTTTAAAGGCACTTTTCGAAGACACCAGTAGCAGAGGTGTCAAACTCTCTAGTGAAGGAATCTTTCAGATATTTGACCTTGCTGCCTTCTATGCCATATTCATGTCTGTCATTTGTTTTCTCTTAAACAAAGAACTGATTTTTAACTGTGGAACTGAGCAGTGTCAGCAGAAAGAAGGAAAGTTACGCTCTCCTGCTGGCAGGTCTGACAAGGAAAGGACACTGTGAATGACAGGGTCACTGCTGTCACTGCTTCTTCCTCTGGTGACCTTGTCTAGGTGCTTCTTCCAGAGGTCTTCTAGTGAAAGAACTGGGCCTGTGCTCAGAATAAGCGAGGATGACGAAAAGCTACTTGTGCAGCTGGTGTCATGATTCTACTTCTCAAAGTTAGAAATCTAGTCAGACTCAGGAAGTGACAAAGGTAAACACTACATAATCAAACCAGCGACTGTTTGTGCTTGTGGCAAATTAGAATCTATTCATGAACAGAACTTTGGACTGCTACAACTTCACTGATACCCATTTGAATCCGATGGTGGGTATTTCTTATAGCTATTGTTGGCTTTCCTGATTCCTCATAAGGAAAGCTTCAGAGGAAACATAATTGCCATATTTGAAATTCTTATAGTACTTTATTTCTTATTCTAGCCACTTTACTGTTACCAAAGGTCCAATTCCAATGAGTTATGTTTTGTGGGACAGCCAGTGATGCTACAGAAACAGGTAACTTATGTGACATATGAGTTGTGCCCTCTGATGACATTGCTGCCCAGAGGATTAGTAGGAAGAAGCAGTTCACTACACTCAGTCAATGAGCGTGTAATGGCAGCAATTTTGCCATTTGTGCCAGTGCCATAGAATCCCAGGGAAAGAACTGCCTTCCTTTTCAGCTATGTAAAAATATACTAAAGTTCTTGAACAGAGCATTTTAATAACAGTTTCATTATAGAACAGGAAACATCTGTCCTCAGAATATTTTTCTTATGATTTCTTATCTGATTTCAAACCATTTTTAAGACAGATGATCTATTCTAACTTTAGTTTCAGCGATAATATAGTAACCCACCTTCTATAAGTACATCATGAGAACGAAAGACTTTCAGTGTCTTCCTGACAATTACACCAAGGCAGGCAGTACACGGTCTCTGATTTGCTGCTGGAGACACAAGGGCTTAGAGAGCCTGTGCACATAGCAAGCCCTACACATTGTTCCTACAGATGCACCAACCCCCACCCCGTGCAACCCCAGGAATTCTTGACAGAAGGCAGAAACATTTCTCAACAATACCAAAGCATCTTTTTAGTATGCAGAAGGCTGCAAATTCAATCCCTAGTGCCAAACAAAGCAAAATAGCAGTTTAGATAATTTCAAATCTATGTAGAACTCTTAGTTTGAGCAAATATCATCAGAAACTCTCAACAGTGACTCTGTAATCTATAGCAAGATTAAATCATAATTCCAAATATGAATGCAAATCTGTAAATAATTCTGGGCCAGCATTTTCTTGGTGTCCAGCTACTGCCACTTCAATTTCAATGTTCCATAAATGTACCAGTAATACAGGAAAATGCTGCCCTTCTACCTCCCACCAGAGAGTTGACAATGACAAAGTCCAAAATAGAGCCTGGGCTATAGTTACAGATGTTGAATGTAAAATACTTGACTTCGAATCAGTTTCCTCTAATGTAGTTGATGTCTGATCTTTTGGAAGGTTGTAGCAACTCAGATGAGGATTAGCCTATAGATGAGTATTCAGATTTCATGAAGCAAATGCTAACTAAACTGCATTATCTATTTAGCCAGAAATATTGATCTTGTTACCTACGGTCCAGCTATAGTTCCAGACATGAGAAAAACTTAGACATGAATGAGACAGGGAGATAGAATCCTTGAATTATTATTATGATGATGGCAATGATGATGATGATGATGATGGTGATGATGATGATGATGATGATGATGATGATGATGATGATGATGATGATGATGACACTGGGTCTCACTATGCAGTTCAGACTCATAGGGTCTCAGCCTCGCCAAGGCTAGGATTATGGGCATGGGCCACCACACCTGGGGTTCTGGGTCTGGCATGGCACAGAGTACTGGGGATCAAACTCAGGATCTTGTGCTTGTGAGGCTGGCTCTTAGGCCCTAAGCTATCTCTCCAGCCTGAATCCTTCAAGTATTAACGGTGAATATATGTGAAAACATTTAACACTCTATGAATGCTTACGAAGCACCAGCTCAATATACTCCCTACCCTGAGAAAATGTTAAATCCTTAAACAAATAAAATACACTATAATTAGCCGGGTGTGGTGGCGCACGCCTGTAATCCCAGCACTTGGGAGGCTGAGGCAGGAGGATCGGTGTGAGTTTGAGACCAGCCTGGGCTGTGAAAGTGAGCTTAAGGACAGCCTGAGCTGCATAGCGAGACCCTGTCTCAAAAAGACAAAAAAAAAAAAAAAAAACACTATAATTACTAATAATTCTTTTTTTCAAAGTGTTATTTAATGTCAATAGTGATATTGATAGTAATCGTCTAGTTTATAAACTATTCATGTGAACGTTATCAGTTTTAAAATTCAAGTAATAGACAACTACCTATAACATAAAACAACTGAATCTTTGCAGAGTGCTGCTTTAGGCCTTGATTTCATCTAAAATATTTTTTAATTTAATATTTTTATTGTTTAAATTTAACTATGGTTATATTACGTATTTTAATCATCAGATCAGTTTAGATTAATACATATAGGTATATAAGATTGATCAAACAATTAAACATTAACCCTTTTAAATCAACATTATTTTTTTTCTTTTCCCCTTTCTTTTTATTTGAAAGTTGACATATTGCATATTGTCCTCACAATTGTTCTACAGAGTACAGTGTGTGGACATGACCCACCTCCCTATTGATGTTGCTTAGAAAAAAAAAAAAAAAAA
>PVJA010039872.1:0-18882 GCA_004027025.1 Myocastor coypus | reverse complement strand
TGGGTGGAGGGAGTCCTCAGAGCTGAGACAGAGCCAGACTCAACGGGCTCAGCAGACCTGACGGCCACCAAGAACGGGCTCTTTAGGGACAGAGGAACAAGAGGCTGCTCTGCCTCCACACGGCGATATCTCTGCTACTGTGTTCAGGGTCCCTGTGGGAGGGAACCTGGGGACCAGGCTTTCTCGCCTGGGTGTGGGTGTGTGCCAGAGTTGCCAGCCTGCCCATGTAGTGAGTTTGAGGCCAGCCAGGGCTACAGAGCAAGACTCTGGCTTGAAAACAGAACAACAACAACAAAGACCAAACTCATGGGGTGGCCTGCCACAGTCCCAGCCCCAGCAGCAGGCCTGGGTCACTAGGGCAGCGGGCGCCTCCCAGCGGCCTCCCTGTTCATTGCACAGACTGCAAAGCCCACCAAACTTGAGGCTCCAGGCCCTAGGACTCACCCCCTTCTCAAAACGGAGCAGGGGTCTGAGAGGAGCTGGGGCGGGAGGAGGCAACTTGCTGTGACCCAGACACGTCCCAACCGCCCAGGGCCTGCCTTTGTTCTTAGGAAGCGCTGGCCACACCCACCTCAGGGGCCAGGGAGAACCCTCCCCTGGGGCTGGGGATGCCTCCTTTCCCAAAGCTGACTACCCCCAATTGCGCATCCTGCTAGCTGCTGCTAGAAGCCAGTGTAGCAAGGAGCACACACGGGCTCAGCCCCTGCGCCCTTCCTCCGCCCTCTGGAAACAGGCTATGCCAGGGAGCAGAGGGTGGAGGGTCCCCTCTGGCCTTGCTCCCTGCGGACCTGCATCCGGCCCCTGCTGGCTTCACACCCTGCCTGGGACTCCCTGGGCTCCGCTTGCTGCCCTTCCTGCAAGTCTTATCCTGATCTAAGACCCCTCAGACTCTTTCCTGGTGTCCTCCACTGGCACACAGGAGCACCCGGCTCCTGCAGCCCGAAGCTCCGTCTCCCTGCGCTGGCCTGTCTAGTGTGACTGTCCCAGGAGGCCGTGGGCCACAGGACAGGTGTGCAGGCCTCATGCAGCTGGGGTCAGAGCTTTGCTCCGGGTTGTGATAATATTGTCTGGGGGAGCAAGTGCAGGGAAACTCCGAGAGCCAGCTGACCCTCCGAAGGCCCCCAGGGGCTGCAGCCAGAGATGGTGGGGCAACGGCTTCATCGGCTAGGCCTGTGGGCGACAGATGCCAGGTCCCTGAGTGCGAGGGAGTGTACAGAGGTGACCGTAGGCTCGTGAAGCCAGACGGGCGTCCACGTCTCAGGTTTCTCCTTGCCATTCGGGGCTTGGCTTCCTCTCCCAAACTGTGAGGGGGCAGGGGGCAGTATCCAGCCCCTGGACCCAATGCCACTCACCTAGTCACCTCTGTGGCAATCTGGGGTTGGAGTTCCCAGACTGCACTGGGATGTACTGAGCAACCGTGGGGTTTAACAGGTGAGGAGGCTCCTGGAATCTTTGGCTTGTGACCCTGGTGCCCCTAGTGCTCTGAAAGAGGCTCTCACCATGAAAACTGGGGTGACTGGCTAAAGCTTCTGCTTTTCCCCAGGATGCCAAGCCAAACCCTGGGAGGAGGAAGGGCTTTGTTGGGGACCCGGAAGGAGGCCTCCAAAGGACACCATAGTTGCTTCTGACCCCTCCTCTCCTGCTCTGGGCTCCCCAGCCCCCTTTCTGCTACCCCCATCTCGTGTCTGTGAGGACAAATGCTGCCGGCCTGAGCGACGTCTTGTCAGCGCTGCCGCAGGCCTCCGCGGCCTGCCTTTGTCTGGGGTCCCTTTGTCTGGGGGCTCCCTCTGGCTCCCTCTCACAGTTCCCAGCTCCTCTTCTTTCTCCCGCCTGGCTGTCCCCTCCCTCTCTGCGGGGGCCGGGAGGCTCGGCGAGGGGAGCTGGCTGGGTTGCCATGGTCACATTGAAGCCGGCCGCAGCTGGCCTGGGCAGCTGCTGTGGGCCCCGGCCCCGACACTCGGACAAAGCCAGGCAGCCTCGGCAGCTCAAGAGCCGGAACCCCAAAGGCTTGAGACTGGGGTGACTGGGACCCAGGGAAGGCCTGAGCTGGAGGTGAGAGGGAGCAGGCCGAGAGCCCTGCCCTCCCTCTGTGGGGAGGACTTGGGGGCTGGGCCGGGGGTGCCGTGGGAGGAGGGGACTCGGGGGCCCCAAGGGAGGAGCAGAAGTTGGTCCAGCCCAGGTTTCGGCCCCCCAATCCTGTACAGTCCGCTGTCCTGCGTCCTGCGCGTCTCAGGCCAAACTCTGCGACCCCAGCCTACCTTGCCCCTCATCTCTCCTCTGCCCACCCTTCCCTGCAGTGCCTAACAGGCTCCCCTGGACCAGCCCTTCTTCCCGGCCAGGTCTCTCCTGAAGCCCCGGGCTGCCTCTGCCTCAGCCTTTGCCTCAGAGTCCGCCACCATCGGACACAGGGTCCCTTCTTCCTCTCTTCCCAGGCTGCCACAGCTCTGCCTACCTGTCCCCGGTGGTGTCCCGTGGTGCTCACCTCAGGCCCCTTCCACCCCTCACCTGCTCCCCATCATTGGCCCACTGGTTCTGCGCTCTCTCCAGCTGCTGACCCAGACACCCCCCAGGCAGCTGCCTCACAGAGGAAGGGATAGGGGGGGCCTGCAGCGCGTGTGTGCGTGCCCTGCCCTCCTGCCCGGGGGTGCGGGTGGTGGGGGGTGGCCACAGCAGCCCTCTCCTGAATGCCTCTTTCCACTTTCCCGGCTGTTTTGCATCCTCTTCTTCCTGGGCAGCAGGGGCCACTGGTTCCAAGGGCAGGGCAGCCCCGGCTGGCACACCTAGGGGCAGTGGAGGGACTTGGGGTTCTAGGACGCGTGGTGGCCTTGGGTAGGCCATGCGTACATGGGGAGATGGGCTCCGGGCCCAGGGTGGCGGGGCAGACTCTGTGGGCTCCTGGCGCTGGCTGTTGGGTGGGTCCCTGGCCGGCTGGGCTCTCCCTCCCTGGCCCCTGAGAATCTCGGCTCCAGGCCCCGCATTCCAGCAGGCTCCAGCCCCCTTTCGCTGTCACTTGACTCCTCCGGCGGCCCTGCAGCCTTGGGCAGGGGTGAGGTGGGCAGCACCGCAATTTCTGGAGAGTGAGAGAAGGGGAACAGGTTTCTGGCTTCGTCTTCCTCTGCTGGCCCCACTGAGCCCATCTGCCCGGGTCAGCGTGGCCGGGGCTGCGGAATGTCCCGCCGGAGTGCGAGGCGCTGCTAGGCCTGGCTGTCCCTCTGTCCTCAGAACAGCTCCAGGGGCCGGGCTGCCAGGTGAGGCTCGAAAGCCCGGCCCCGCCCCCGCTGGCTCCGCCCGGCAGGCTCCAGGGTCCAGACTCGCAAGGGCTGCGGAGGACGGTAGGCGCCGCAGGTCCCCGGGAGGGCAAGGGGCGCCGCCCGCAGGGCCGGAGCTGCGTCTGGAGGCCCCTGGCCGCGGGAGTGCCTTGGGGTTTGTTAACCTGCGCCCGCGGGGTCGTGGCTTCTCGCACGGGCCAGGCCCTTCCCGGCAGGGCTTTGCGGCCTTGTCTGGCTGGGACTTGGAGTTTCTTTCTTGGGATTGTTGTTGGAGGCTGCGCGGGCCGTGAGGTGCCTCGGGCAGAGGTCAGCAGCGCTGCGGGGACCGTGCTGCGGCGACAGTGCTGTGGCCCAACGCTGTCCGAGCGAAGGGAAGGTGTGGACGGGGCGGGGCTGACAGTGGGTGCCGGTGCCGCGCGGGCTGGGGCACCCCGCCTGCCCTTCTGGGCCCCGCAGGTCTCTCCTTTCTGTCTACCCAGCCTGCTCTTGTCTGGGGTCTCTCTCAACTTTGTGGCTGTTTTTCGGGATGCCACTCTCCCCTTCCTGCTCCCCACCACCCATCCACCCACCTAGCCGCTGGGTTGTCAGCCTCTCCCCAAGGCCAGCGATCGGTGGGTGCCCCAGGAGCTCGGCAGCGCCTACCCCAGAGATCCCGGGGACTGAGGTCCTGGACGCCGGGGGCAGGGCCGGGTTGCGGAGCTGCGGAAGCGGCTGGGCAGGTGACTGCTCCGTTCTGGCCTTGTGGGAACCGCGTCCTCCGGCGCCCGGGGCGCGGCCCGCGCCTCTGTCCGGGATCCGAGCCCAGCGGCGGTGAGGAGGCGCCGTCCCGCGTGGGCCGCCCTGCGGCGGGGGTGGCGCTGTGGCCGTGGCCGTGGCCGTGGCCTGGGCGGCGCGGGCGGGGCGGGGCGGGGGCGGTGCCTGGCCGAGTCCCCGGAACAGGCCCCCGACAGCTGCGCCAGCCGCCTCCGCCCGACCCCGCGGCGCCGCGCAGGAGGAGCCCGGGCGGCCGCAGAGCGCAAGGTGGGAGCGGCGGGCGCGGCGGAGGCCGGGCCCACACGGAGCGGTCGGGTCAGGTGCGCTTGGCGGCCGAGCTCGGGTCCCTCCGGTGTCACCGCCCGGGAGCGCGGCGCAGCGGGGCCCTGCCGCAGGACGAGGACGCCTCCCAGGGCTGCCCGCGGGTGCTGCGACTAGGTGTGTCCGCGCGGGGCCCGCGGGGCAGGGCAGAGAGCGGGGAGGCGCCGGGGCTGCGCTCCGTCCCCTGCCCGGCTGCCCACCTGCCCACCGGTCCACCGGCGTTGGGGGCGGGCGCGGCGCTCGGGACCTGGGCCGAGGCCCGAACGCGTCACAGGTGTGTGCAGTGGCCGCAGGCGCGCGCCCGATCCTGGAAGCTCGGGGTGGCCCGGAGCCGAGTCCCCGGCGCCGAGGCCGCGTGCGCGCGTGTGGGGTCGGGCGCCGGCCGTGTGCGCACGCGCGGCCCCTGGGCCGTGTTTACAGCGGCTGGGGCGGGCTGCGAGTGTGACCACGCGGGCTTGGACACGGGCGTGCGGGAGCCCTGTAGGGTGCGGGAAGGGCGGGGAGGCCCTGTCCGATTGCACAGGGCAGGTGGGGTTCACAGAAGAGTCCTTCGAGGCCCCCCACCCGTGCTGGGCTGTGCGTCCCGACCCAGCTGAGAGATGGGGAGCAGCGTGTTGGGAGCGGGTTCCCCACACGTCACTGCGTGCCTCTGTGTGTCCGCCTGGCCCCGTGCCTGCGTTTCTGAGGCTGCTCTGTTTACCTCTTGCTTTGTGTCTTTGCTCTGTCCCCGGCCTCTGCCCGGCTTTGTGTCTCTGCCCCGGGCTCTCACAGCTCCGGCTGGCTCCGATGACTCATCTGGGCTAGGCATGAAGGTTACTGGGGAACAAGGGCCTGCTGTTCCTGGGGAGGTGGGGGTGGAGCGGTCAGGGATCCCCAACAGCTCTCCTGGAACTGCAGGGGCCTGACCCCTAGCTCAGGCCACTGGACCCTATGGGACAGCCGTGGTACCACCGAGGGCCCCCCACAACTCCGTCATCCCCCTCAGCTGCTGCTTCCCGACTCTGGGGTCTCAGCTGCCTCTTGCATTCCTGCCCTAGAGGATTGTGGGAGCAGCTGGAGGAGGACAAAGGGCTGGGGAAGTACCCCATTGCGCCTGCCTACCTCGGGGTTACCTGGCCTCGCCCACCTTCAAGGCCACTCAGCTTTCCCATGCTTTGGGCTTTTCCTTCTGAGGTGGCAACCATTGCAGGACAGAAACACAGGCTGATGGGAATCACAGACAGCAGGGACTGCAGGGAAGTCATGGGGGGGCACAGGGGTGGGGTGGGGCGAGATGTGTGACCCCTTCGGGATCCTGCAGCCTGAGGTTGCAGTGCAGGCTCAGCTGTGGGACAGAAGGTCGTGTTCTCTGTAACTGGGTAGGGACCAGTAGATGCTCCGTTTGTAAGGAGGAGCCAGCCAGAAGTGCTTCAGGTGGTATACATAGCTGGGTCCCCCAAGGGACACAGGGGGGTTCCTGACTCCAGCTCCCTTGCAACCCGTGACCAAGAAGGCCTAGGTGGGCCTCAGGTCCTGCATTTCTCCCAAGTTCCCAAAAGATCAGGAGTTCAAGGGTCCTGGGATGCCATGGGCCAAGGTGGCTGCTGAGGGCTTTAGGATTGGAAGGCACTGGGCCCTGCCATCCTCCCAGATACCAGGCTTCCAGGTAAAAGAGGCCCAGGGTGTGCTGGTGCAGGCTTGGCTGAAGTGTAATCCATAGTCTGCTCCACAAGGAGTTGCCTGGCCTTTTCTGGGACACCTGCCTTTTTTTTAAATGAAAGTAGTTTTTTGGGGGGAGGGGAGGGCAGGATTCAAACTCATGACCTTACACTTGCCAGGCAGGTATTTGTGCCACACAGCTATCTCCCCAGCTGTAGGTTTTATAATCTCTTCTGTATCCCTACATGACGTATGTTGCCATATTAGCAAGTTTTAGGAGAACGGTAGCTAGATGGTCTTTCCCTTTTTGCTTTTCCTCTCTGGTGCCATTGATTGTAGGCCGTGTTCTACCACTCACCCGCTCTAGGTGTCCGGACCCACTGTGGCCAGCACAGGGCTCATTGCTCCACCTTTCCAGGAGGTGGGATACTTTCTCCTACTTCCATACAGAAATCACACCCAGTGGGATCTGCATGGCTACTGTTTTCTTTTCGCTGCTGCATCAAGCCCGTGACCCTGACCCTGACCCTTGCCTCCTGCCGGTCCCTCTGCGTATTTGCGTGGCTCAGGGTCTCAGGAGCTCGCTGAGAGCACGACAGTGGATGACGTTGTACATCCATCTCCCCTCTGGTGCCGCATGGCTCCTCTGACCAGAAAGAAGCTCCGAGCCTGGGGTCAGAAGATGGGCGCTTGTAGTTGTCTCAGACACTGCTGGGGTGCTTTCCACGCAGGTGATGCTACTCCATTCCTGCCATGGAGCTTGGGGCTCTGTTTCTGTCACTACACATCTCCTACAGGGGCCCTAGCAGGGGAAGTGACCTGCTTGCAGTCCCAGCTGCTTACAGTACTAAGGTGGGAGGACCTGTCAGGCCCAGGCATTCAGGGCCTGCCTGGGCAAGACAGGGCCCTAGTCAAAAAATTCTTTGTTATCAGACTGCTGTTTCCCTGACTCTGGTGAATTTCACTATTTAAAAACAAATGTTTAAGCCAGGTGTGGTGGTGCACGCCTGTAATCCCAGCACTTGGGAGTCTGAGGCAGGAGGATAGGTGTGAGTTTGAGACCAGCCTGGGCTACAAAAGTGAGCTCAAGGCCAGCCTGAACTGTATAGCGAGACCCTGTCTGAAAACAAAACAAAACAACCCCCCCCAAAAGAACCCCAAATGTTTAAGCCAGCTGTGGTGGCACAGGCCCATGATCCTAGCACTGTAGGAGGCTGAGGCAGGAGAACTGCACACTGGAGCAGCTTAGCACCCGCGCAAGGTTTCGCCTCAATATACAAAAGTGATAAAGATCTGAGAGTGTAGCTCAGTCAGTGTGAAGGCCCCGAGGCCAAGCCAACAGCACACTGCAAAATATAAACCAAAACAAACCCCACAGACTTTTGTTGACAGTTGGGCCTTGCTGTTCTATGACATGGCTGTTCAGACTCTGCCCGTTTCTCTGCTGGGCTGTTTAGTATGCCGTTTCTCTTCGAATTTGGAGAGCCCTTAGTGTGTAACTTGTGTTACTGTCCACGTGTCCGCAGACGTGCTGTTGGTGTGAAGCTGCGGTCTGGCCTGTGAGGCGAGTTGCCCTTCTTGCTCGGAGGAGGGGTTTTAGGCATAAATGATGTCTCCTCCGGTTCCTGAGTGGGTAGTGCCGGAGCATGCTGTTCAGGGCTTCGGTCACTGCCGGCGCTAGACAGAACCGCGGCTGCGAGCAGGGACGGTCCTTGTGCTTTTGCGGCCCGGGCCCCAGCCCCGGCGGGCCACCACGTCCGTCCCCGCTCACCCCTCCCGCTGCTGTGTCCCCTGCAGAGATGCTGCCCGCACCCCCGTAGGCCCGGGGCATCTGGAGCGATGGGGCCAGGGGCCCACTCATCTCTCTTGCTGCTGTTGCTGCTCTCAGTGGCAGATGGAGACGCTGACATGAAGGGACATTTTGACCCTGGTGAGAAGACGGACTCTTGGGTCCCTAAGGGAGGCCTTGGCGGGCAACGACTTGGGCGCCCTGACCCATCACCCGCCTCTGTCTGTCCAGACAAGTGCCGCTACGCGCTGGGCATGCAGGACCGGACCATTCCAGACAGCGACATCTCTGTCTCCAGCTCCTGGTCGGATTCCACTGCTGCCCGCCACAGCAGGTACCCGCACCCCTGGGTGGCCTAGGAGGCTCAGGCCTCCACCCGCTCTCCCAGCGCTTTGCCCAAGCTACGTGGCCTCTGAGAGGCTCAGGGCCCGTGAGGTCCTCGGCCAGAGACCCCGCAGGCCGCGGCTGCTGGTCACAGCGACCTCTCCCTCCCAGGCTGGAGAGCAGCGATGGGGATGGGGCGTGGTGCCCAGCAGGACCCGTGTTCCCCAAGGAGGAGGAGTACCTGCAGGTGGACCTCCGGCGCCTGCACCTGGTGGCTCTGGTGGGCACTCAGGGCCGCCATGCTGGTGGCCTAGGCAAGGAGTTCTCCCGCAGCTACCGGCTGCGTTACTCCCGGGACGGCCAACACTGGATGGACTGGAAGGATCGCTGGGGTCAGGAGGTGAGGCTGCTGGGGTGGCACCTGGGAGCCTGGCACCTCTGCCCTCGGCACACCTGTGTCTCCCGGCCTCACCAGGCACTGTTCGTTCTCCCTGCTGCTTCTGGTGGAGCTCGGGTCCCGCTTCCAGCCCCCACTGTGCTGGTCGCTTCTGTGTTTTTCTGCCTGCACCCAGGGCTCCAGCTCTGGGCCTTGCAGAGAGAATCAGGCCTGGCATGCCCGCTGCAACCCTCCCCTGGCACGCCTGCTGCCAGCTCCTCACAGGGCAGAGTGCTTGGCTGAGGCTGGCCCTGGCTGCATCTCCTGCTTCCTGCTCTGTCTTGGCTGCACAGCCTTTCTTGCTTTTCCTGGAACAAGCCGGGGCTCGTTTCCCCAGGGCCAGGCAATTTTCAATTTTCGCTCGCTGCTCTGTGCCCAGCAAGCTCCTCCCCCGCCCGCCCACAGGTGCCTCCTCACTCCACACAGCCTTTCCGGCCACCTCCCCAGGGCTGTCCCCACACATCACCCCCTGTCCCTGGAAGCTGCTTCTCAGAGACTGTCAGTGCTAGGAGGAAGGGGTCCGTGCCCATGCCGAGAACGTGCCTGGCACAGAGCGGGCACGCGGCCAACTTCTGCTGAACGCACAGAAGAAGTCGGGGGAAGCAGGGAAGAGCCAAAGTGGGGTGCAGGGCTCCAGGGGCCAGGCAGGACCTGAGCGCAGTGTGTGACAAAAGGATGGGGCCAGGCGAGCGGAGCAGAAGGAAAGGCGTGAGGGGCGCAGCCGGCCGGGGCTGCAAGGACCTGCGTCTCTTCTGCAGACGTCCTTTCTGGGCCCTAGGCTGCACCTCAGCGCTGTTCTCGGCGTTGCCCTCCACAGGCCCCCAAGGCCACCGCTGTTGGGAGGGGGGACCCAACTGCGGCTCTTCCCCCATGCACCCTGTCCTGGCCCCCAGGTGATCTCAGGTAATGACGATCCAGGGGGTGTGGTGCTAAAGGACCTTGGGCCCCCCATGGTAGCCCGAATGGTTCGCTTCTATCCCCGGGCAGACCGGATCATGAGCGTGTGTCTGCGGGTGGAGCTCTACGGCTGCCTCTGGAGGGGTGAGTCGGCCATGCCAGAAGATCCACTCTAGGCCGGGGGGGGGGGGGGGGGGGGGGGGCATGGGGGACCCTCTGTCCTGGCACTGCCTTGGGCACAGTCTGCCCAGGCCTGCTGGGGTGGGGCAGAGGCTCCAGGCCCTCACCACCCTTCCCGCCCTGCTGCAGATGGGCTCCTGTCCTACACAGCCCCCGTGGGACAGACCATGTACTTACCCCAGGCGGTGTACCTCAACGACTCCACCTATGACGGGCTTACCGTGGGCGGGTGAGACAACAGTGACCCCACAGCCGGGACAGGAGGGAGGCGGGGTTGTCAGCTGAGGTGGGGGCTCAGCGAGGCGGGACCCCCATGGCTAGGACGAGGAACAGAGGGTAGCGGGGTGAGCACTGGCCCCCTAGGACACTCAGTGCACAGTAAGTACGCACAGCAGAGTGGTAAGGTGCTGCCCCTCTGCAGGCCTGTGATGTCATCGGGGTGCTGCCCGAAGGGAGAGGGCTGACAGGTATGGGGCCTCCCTCGGGGAGCCACTGCAGGGAGTCGCTTGGGGCGTCCCACCAACCCGCCCTGCCTGGGTCCCCCTCAGCTTGCAGTACGGCGGCCTGGGCCAGCTGGCCGACGGCACTGTGGGGCTGGACGACTTCAGGCAGAGCCGGGAGCTGCGCGTGTGGCCCGGATACGACTATGTGGGCTGGAGCAACCGCAGCTTCCCCGGGGGCTTCGTGGAGATGGAGTTTGAGTTCGACCGGCTGAGGGCCTTCCAGACCATGCAGGTGGGTGAGCCCGCGGGGTCAGGGGGGTGACACGGGGCTGTCTGCATCTTTCCTGTCCCTGACTCGGTGCCCTCTGTTCTCCAGGTTCACTGCAACAACATGCACACGCTGGGAGCCCGCCTGCCCGGCGGGGTGGAGTGTCAGTTCAAGCGGGGCCCTGCTGCGGCCTGGGAAGGGGAGCCTGTGCGCCACGCTCTCGGGGGCAGCCTGGGGGACCCCCGAGCCCGGGCCGTGTCTGTGCCCCTGGGTGGCCGCGTGGGACGGTTTCTGCAGTGCCGCTTCCTCTTCGCCGGCCGCTGGCTCCTGTTCAGCGAAATCTCCTTTGTTTCTGGTGAGGCCCGCGTGCGCCGGGCGCTGGCCCAGGTTTGGGGCTGGACTGGCAGCCCCGTAGTGACCCTAGACCACCTATTCCCGGTGTCCCATTGTTCACGAGACCTGCCGACCAGAGCAGAGCAGTGGAGCCCTTCCTCCCTGTTACCTGCGTCTCCTGGCTTTTCCTTACCAGCAGGTCCCTCAAGCCTGACCCCGAGCTGATCTGGCAGTCCCTAAGTCCCTGAGACGCTACTGAGTAGCCACTCCCTCCAGCCTTGTTTTGGGGGGCCCTCCAGTTCCTCAGTCCAGCAGTGGGACCCCGCGGAGCTAACCTGCCCATCTGGGGGAGCGCAGGCTCCCGCCCCGCCCTGCTCCGCCCCCCCATATGGTGCCGCCCCCACCTCTGCGCAGCCCCCCCCGGCTCTCCCCCTCCTGACCCCCCTTTCGTCCCCCCAGATGTGGTGAACGACTCCTCCCCAGCTCCGGGGAGCTCCTTCCCACCAGCGCCCTGGGGGCCGCCCGGTCCACCTCCCACCAACTTTAGCAGCTTGGGTGAGCAGCCCCGGCGGGCACACACCCCCCACCGCGCCGCAGGGGCTCCCCCTCCAAGGGTGGGTGCTGGCCTGGGTGCTGACCCCACTGCCTCCTTCAGAGCTGGAGCCCCGGGGCCAGCACCCTGTGGCCAAGGCGGAGGGCAGCCCGACCGCCATCCTCATCGGCTGCCTGGTGGCCATCATCCTGCTGCTGCTCCTGATCATCGCCCTCATGCTGTGGCGGCTGCACTGGCGCCGGCTGCTCAGCAAGGTGGGCGTGGGGCGTGGGGCGCGGGTGGGAGCCCCGCCCTCGGGGCGGGGCGACGGTGCCGGGCGCGACTGAAAGTGCAGCGAATGCTGAAATTCGGAAAATGTGTTACGGTGAAAAGGCTGGGTGCCCTCACTGCCCCGCGGGGTGCCGCCCTTCGCTTCACACGCGTGCTACTTCTGTTGGCACTTTTTTTTTTATTCAAGACTGCGTAGCTCAGGCTGGCCTTGAGCTCAGTTTGGAGCCCAGGCTGGCCGTGAGCTTGCGGCGATCCTCGTGCCTCAGCCTCTTACTTGCCAGCGTCCGAAGCAGCTCTGAAAGTCCTCTTTCCTGAGTGTCTTTTTTTGAGGTTGGAGCAAGGATTCGGTCGGGGTGCTACCGAGCGCCATCTGGTGGAAAGGCAGGCTCATGAAACAGTACCTGGCGTCCTCGTCCCCCGTTTCTGGTGCCTGGGGACTTCCGGCTCCTCCTTAAAATCAAAATGACTGTGAGGAGCCACAACAGTGCAACTAAACACACTCAGAAAGAGGACGTAGGAGCTGACTCGGAAAGCGATGGGGAGGGGACGGCGGCTGGCACAGAGGGGAGGACTTGGAGGAGGAGCTCATGGCGGTGTCTTCACTGCAGGCATTTTAAAAACACACTGTAGGGGCCGGGGAGATAGCTCCATGGCACAAGTGCCAGCCTGGCAAGTGCAAGGTCGTGAGTTTGAACCCCAGTCCCGCCAAAGACAAAACAAAACACTGTATTTTGACCACCCCTTGTAAGTGCCCTGCGTGCACTGCGCCCTGGCCGCCCTGCCCGCCTGTGCACACTGCTCGCGGGGAGCCGCTGGGGCAGCAGCAGGTGCGGCAGGTGCAGCAAATGGCCCGGCGAAGGGCGTCCCGCTCCCACGCCTACCTCTTGCTGTGGGACCGCCTGAGGCTGATGAGCACATCCCGAGAGATTTGGGCCGGGACGCGTCGTGAGCCGCCGGGACTCTACCGACCTGCCCTTGAGCTCGGGTTCCTTCACTGGGAAGCGGAGACCCAGGGCTACGGTGTGGGGAGGGCCGCAAGTTCCAGTGGGAAGCGGAGGATTCGCAAGCGGCCGCGCTCACACTGCCCATCCCCACAAGGCCGAGCGCCGGGTGCTGGAGGAGGAGCTGACCGTGCACCTCTCGGTTCCTGGGGACACCATCCTCATCAACAACCGCCCGGGGCCCCGGGAGCCGCCCCCGTACCAGGAGCCCCGGCCACGCGGGAACCCGCCCCACTCTGCGCCCTGTGTCCCCAATGGCTCTGGTAAGCCCTACCTGGCCCCAGCCCGCTCCATGTCCCTCTCCCGTCATCCTTAGGGGTCTCATCCTTGCGCCACACCTCCATCGCTCCACCTTCTCAGCTGCCCCCTTCCAGGGACTCGCTGACCTCTGTCTGCTCCTTCCACCCACTAGTAGTCGCTCGTCAATTTGTCATTCGTCCATCCATCCATCGATAGTCACCTACCCACTCATCCATCAGCATTTATACCTCTCTTGTCCACCCATCGTCCGTCTGTCCATCCGTCCAGCACCCTCTCCCCCCAGGTCCTCGTTCCACCCCGTCTCTGTCTCAGTACATTATTCCATGGGCCCTGGTCGGCCAAATTCTGGGTCTCCCTGTCTGTCTAGCCTCCAGTCTCATCCCTTCCCCGTGTCTCCCCCCTCCTTCTCCCGACAGCGTTGCTGCTCTCCAATCCGGCCTACCGCCTCCTTCTGGCCACTTACGCCCGTCCCCCTCGAGGCCCGGGCCCCCCCACACCCGCCTGGGCCAAACCCACCAACACCCAGGGTAAGCCCCTCTGCCCGGCCCGCCAGCCCGCGCCTGCTGGGGCCAGGAGAAGCCCTCCGCCATGCGCTCCTCCCCCGCTGCGGCCTCCTCTGCTCTCCTGAGCTCCCCCAGGGCGCTCCCGTGTCCTTAGCTCACCTCCGCTGCTTTCTGCCCCAGCTGAAGGTTCCGGGCGAGCCAGCCCTGGAGGCCCAGGCTCAGCTCCGCTCCACTCCTCGTCTCCCGCCCCATCTCTGCAGCTCTCCAGAGCCAGAGAGGAGCTGCGGGCAGCGCCCTCTCGCCCCTGGTAACGCCTCCTTATTCTCCGCTCTCTCTAGTGCTGCAAGGAGGGCCTCACCCTGGGCGCTCGCCCTCTCCCCCTGTGTCCTCTGCACAGTCCCAGAGGTGAAGGCCCCCTGCCCACCCACTCACTCACCCTCCTGTCTGCTCCTCCCCTCTGTGTCGCCTCGCTCCGTGGCCCCTTCCCCAGGGCCAGGCGGGCAGCTCTGTCCCCGTCTGTGGACTGCGTGTTGTAGGGCTGTGAGGACATGCCACCCTCTCCCTCTCTGTGTGCCGTCTCTTCCTGTCCTTCAGCTCGGTGTGTTGGGCTGGGTTGGTGCCCATGGCAGGGAGGGGCCGGGCTGAAGAACGCTGGGGGTCCTGGGGGCAGGCCAGGGGTGGATGAGGCCATGGGCCAGTCGCCCCTTCCTGGTGGGTGTGGGCCCAGGCAGCTCCTTAGGCCAGACCCCGGCTGTGCTGGGAGATCTCCCGAGGTACGACGTGCCAACTGTTCTGCTCACCCAGTCCCTGCTGCAGTGCGGCCATCTCCAGGACAGCTGTCCCCTTCTCAAGCCTTCACTGGCCGGCGTTGCTCACGGGGCCATGAGGGGAGCCAGCAGCACCTACCTGGTCTCTCAGCCCGCTGGGAGCCATGGGAGGCCAGGGTGCAGAGCCAGAGCCAGGGCGCAGCCTGACCCCTGCTGTCCTCTCATCTCCAGCCTGCAGCGGGGACTACATGGAGCCTGAGAAGCCAGGCGCCCCACTCCTGCCCCCACCTGCCCACAGCAGCGTGCCTCACTACGCCGAGGCCGACATCGTCACTCTGCAGGGTGTCACTGGGGGCAACACCTACGCTGTGCCTGCGCTGCCCCCAGGGGCGGTTGCAGACGGGCCCCCCAGAGTGGATTTCCCTCGGTCTCGGCTCCGCTTCAAGGAGAAGCTGGGCGAGGGCCAGTTTGGAGAGGTGAGGAGGGTGCCCCTTGGCGGAATCCCGTGCCAACATCGTGGCACCCGCTGGGCCTGTGACCTCCTGGCGAATGATGTTTCTACAGGTGCACCTGTGTGAGGTAGAGGACCCTCAGGACCTGGTAGGTCTCGACTTCCCCAGCAGCGTGCATAAGGGACAGCCTTTGCTGGTAGCTGTCAAGATCCTACGGCCAGATGCCACCAAGAATGCCAGGTGAGCCCGGCCGTGGCCCCGGAAGGGAGGGCGGGGTGTGCTGAGCGGGCATCAGGGCTCCAAGGCAGAGGGGAGGTGTCATCCGTGCCCCCGCTGTTCCCTGCTCCGCTCCAGGAACGACTTCCTGAAGGAGGTAAAGATCATGTCTCGGCTCAAGGACCCCAACATCATCCGGCTCCTGGGCGTGTGTGTGCAGGACGACCCTCTCTGCATGATCACCGACTACATGGAGAATGGCGACCTGAACCAGTTCCTCGGTGCCCACCGGCTGGAGGCCAAGGCGGCCGAGGAGGGTGCGGAGGGGCCCACCATCAGGTAGCCCAGGGCCTGGCACATCCGAGCTGGGAGGGCGGCGGAGGGTGGGAAGCAGGGGGAGGCTCCAGGAAGGGACCGGGAGGAAGAACGGGTAACTGTGGGCCCCGGAGCTGGAGCAGGGTGGAGTCCTCCAGTGCGGCCCAGGGCGGCTCTCCATGTCCCAGAGGCCAAGGGTGGAGCTCAAACATGATGCAGCTGGAGGGCCAGAGTGGGCACAGGCCTGCCCCTCCACGGCTGGAGCATGTGGCCCAGCCTGGGGCAGAGGGCCGGGGACCCCCTGACCCGGCTGGTGGCTCCTTCCACAGCTACCCCATGCTGTTGCACGTGGCCGCCCAGATCGCCTCAGGCATGCGCTATCTTGCCACACTCAATTTTGTGCACCGGGATCTGGCCACGCGGAACTGCTTGGTCGGGGAGAATTTCACCATCAAAATCGCCGACTTCGGCATGAGCCGGAACCTCTATGCGGGCGATTACTACCGCGTGCAGGGCCGGGCGGTGCTGCCCATCCGATGGATGGCCTGGGAGTGCATCCTCATGGTGAGAGCCGCGGTGGGGCGGGCGCAGGGATCCAGCTGGGGTCTCCCACCGGTGTCTGAGGGGGGTGGTTCCTGTGACCTGGGCCCAGAGAAATGGGGTGGGAGATGGGTGTCCCGAGAGCCTGGAGTGGGGTGGGGAGGACTCAGGGGGACAGAGAGCTGGGTGGTGGCAGCTGGCTGAGATGGAGGGCTGAGGGCAGGCATCGGGACCGCGGGCAGGGCTGCCCGGGAGGTGAGCTCTGCCGCAGCCCGGCCCTCTGAGGTCTCTCCTGCCACCCTCTGCGTGTGCCAGGGCAAGTTCACCACAGCGAGCGATGTGTGGGCGTTTGGGGTGACCCTGTGGGAGGTGCTGATGCTCTGCCGGGCCCAGCCCTTTGGGCAGCTCACAGATGAGCAAGTCATCGAGAACGCCGGGGAGTTCTTCCGGGACCAGGGCCGGCAGGTCAGAGCAGAGGAGGGCGCCGGGCCCCTGCGGGGGAGGCTGGGTGGTGGGCCTCTGCCTGGAGCCTGAGGGGTCCATCCCACGCCTGCAGGTGTACCTGTCCCGGCCGCCCGCCTGCCCGCAGGGCCTGTATGAGCTGATGCTGCAGTGCTGGAGCCGGGAGCCCGAGCAGCGGCCGCCCTTCGCCCAGCTGCACCGCTTTCTGGCAGAGGATGCCCTCAACACGGTGTGACTGGACAGCCAGCCGCCCTCTCAGGAGAGACCTAAGGATGCCAGTGACGCTAACCAGAGAGCCGGCCCTGGCCTTGCCACGGCCCGTCTGAGCGGCAGTGAGGCTGGGGGCCCCACGCTGGAGGCAAGCGCGCATCTTCTTCCCATCCCCCTCCTGGCTCCTCCCCGGAAGCCTTGCCGCCCACCCAGCTGGCCCTGGTGATGGGAGCCTCTCCGACTTCCGCCAGCCATCCCTGGGGGAGGGCGTGCGCAGGGCAAACACTGGACGTGGCCCCCGACAGCGCCGGGCCTCACTGGACGGCACTGGCCCCTGGGGAGGGGGCTCTGCCCTGCCTCCTCTTCCTGTCATACACTGGACCCTGCTGGCCGGGAACTGGGGGGAGGAGGACCTAAGGGCCAGAAGATGCTCCCTGGTGCGGATCCCTGGGATTGGACACACTGGACCTGGGGGCGTTCCCTGCCCCCCTGCAGTCCTTGGGCAGCCCCACTTCCCACCCGCCGCGCTGTAACTAGGATTTCTCTATGCCTGTACATTTCTGTGGAGTCAATATCGGGGTTAGGGGGTGAGAGGGAGCAGTGGCCTGTGGCGGTGGGACTGGACATCTCTGTCGTAGCTACCACTTTGGTTTTTCTATAATCACTTGGGGTTTGTACATTTTTGGGGGGAGAGACACAGATTTTTACACTAATATATGGACATAGCTTGAGGCAATTTTAATCCCCTGCGGTAGGCAGGTAATAATAAAGGTTGAGTTTTCCACAAATGTCGGTGGGTTTTGGGGGGCTTGGGTCAGATCTGCCTCCTGCCCCCTTCCTCTGGCCCTGTTCCCATTCCTCCTCCTGCTCCTGCCGTCAGCACTGCCTATGTTGGCCAGCACGGTGGTCACCTACAGGTGCAAGATACTGAGACTCAGGAACCGGACTCAGCAAGGTGCCCATTTGGGGCTGCTCCGGAGGTGACTGGGCGAGTGTGCTCTGGCCCGAGAAGAGGGTTGCTCTCCCCAGGCTCAGCTGCTCCGCTGCGCTGCCTCCCGTGGTGAGTCCCAGAAACTCATCTGCCACAGGAGCTCAGCCCTGCGGAGAGGCAGCTGGCTGTCACCACGGCAGCCCACAGACTGGGACAGAGAGCTCTGCACCGTGGGAAATGAGCTGCTGAGCATTTGAAGTAAGGCCAGTGGGACTGGGAAGCAGACTTCGGTTCATTTCGATCGAAGCAGCAGAGGCTAGTGGCTGCCGTGCCACATGGCACAGCCTTTACAGCAGCTGAGGCGAAGCCAGCTCGCATGCCACCCCAGGCACACAGTGTCTCCTCGGCTCCTGAATAAACCATGTGGCCCAGCGGCCCAGCGCCAGTCACAGCACACGTGGGGGCAGCGCACAGCTGGGAAAGGAGGCCAGGCGATTATGTCACAAGCTGCAACTCATTTGCTGAGACTCGTAGGAATTTTCACAGTCCACTGGTACTCAGGTTTAGCTGTGGCATTGGCACTCAGCCATGAATAGGTGGGTTTAGGGTTGTACTTTGGTTACTCAGTCTCTTCAAGGCTCTCTATTGCTGCTTTAGCGTACGGGGAACTGTGACAGCACCTACCCCTTGCCTGCTCCCTTCCAGAGGGAGCATATGGCCTCTTCCACGTTCTAAGACACACAGAAGTTCCTTCCAAAGTTAAGCATGGTGATACACGTCTGTAACGGTAATCCCAGCACTCTGGAGGCCGGGGCTGGAGTACTGCCGTAAGTTCAAGGCCAACCTGAACTACATAGTGAGGTGCTGTCTCAAAGAAAATAAAGGGCCGTGTAAATAGCTCAGCAGTTTGAGTGCTTGCCTAGACGAGTGCAAGGACCCAGGTTCAACCCCTGGCATTGCATGCCATGCTGGCCCTGCCCCAGGCATGCCACGCCAGCCACCAAGATCAGGTGTGGTGGCCACACCTGTAACCCTAGCACTGGGAAGGCTGAAACAGGAGGATCACTACAAGGCTGAGCTGCTTGGCAAGATCTGTATGAAATGCATAAAGTTTTTAAAAAGACAAAAAAGCTTCTCACAATGATACCATTGGACCACACATGCCATTTTGTCATTTGCTTTTCTGTCCCTGTTGGGGGGAGATCATAGATAGCTCAAGTGTGCATATGGGACCTTCCTAAGGACTGCCCGGTATTCTACACTGATACAACGACCCACAGATTACCTAAGGAATTCCCAATGTTATACATCTGTGTTTTAACATAACACAATAAAAACATCTCTGCATCTATATTTCTATACCTCTGTAGGAGAATTCCAGTATGCTGGTCTCAAAGGTGGGGCTGCTAGGTTAAAAGGAAGATCAGCTTAAGACTTTTAGCAGGGCTGGGGAGATAGTGCAGTAGAATAAGAGCTTGCTAAGCAAGCACAAGGCCCTGAGTTCAATCCCCAAGTACCAAAGATGGCTAGGGATAGCACTGAAGTCTCCCTTGACTTTCTCTGAGCATTTCATAAGTCAAATCAGAGCCCACGATTGGTTTTTTTTTAAACAGTGACTTTAAAAAAATGTATTTGGTTGCATATTGTATCCTATACCCGGCCTCTGTGGCCAGCTTAGCCCACCCTGCGGGGGGCATGGCCGACACAGCATGTGGTGCTGGGGATCGTGGACTGAACTCAACCGACGCCC
>PVJA010039871.1:0-18873 GCA_004027025.1 Myocastor coypus | reverse complement strand
ATGGAGGGAGGGGGAAAAGAAGTGGAAGGAAGTGAAATAAGGAGAGGAAAAATTGTCAAGTGTTGTGTACTTGCACCTAGTCCCTATAAGGAACGTGATCATAATGTACTGCAAACATGTATTTTTAAAACGATGTAGATAGATAGATAGATAGATAGATAGATAGATAGATAGATAGATAGATGATAGATAGATAAACAGACAGACACATAAAGTAAAAGGCATATATAGGTGTGTGTGTGTGTGTGTGTGTGTGTGTGTGTGTGTGTGTAAATGGATAAATGAGACAAAGATTCAGGGAGGGGCTGGAAAAGGGGCAAAAAGAAAGAAATGTCTTGTACATGTACCAATGCCTGCAATGAATGCAATAATTATGTATTGCAAATGTCTACAAATAAAAAGACAAATGATCATTTTAAAAAATGGATGATTTTCCCTGGGCCTTTGAGTCTTCATCTCAGAAATCTGCTGTAGAATTTGTATTAAAAAATTGTTATACTTTTCTCTTGCTAACTTGTCTTTTATTATAGGAATATGGGCCATGGCCATTATGATGATGAGGAAAAGGATTGTACCTTTCTATGTCTAAATACCACAATGCAATGATAACATAATGTAATATAGTAATATTTAGATATAATGTATCATGGATATACTGAGGAATTATGAGGAATATGCCAGAAATATCTGGTAAAGTGATACTGTAAGTCTGGATTAGATCCTACACATCTATATTTTTTTATTAAAGTGTATGGGTAAGTCAACTGATAACTACTGGCCTTGATTAAATATTTCTAAAAGCCATGGTCAAGTTAATGCTTTTAAATTACACTCTGAATTATGGCTGATAATGATATACTGTTTTTGTCTAATATTATCACACAACTCAGCCACTGGAATGTGGTAAACAAAGTCACATATTAGAGAACAAAGACAGAGATAAATATTTAGGAACTTCCCAAGCAACACTGAATTCAGGAAACTTTGGGAATATTTTTATTAAAAGCAGCTAAAAGCTGAACATTTTTTCCACCCTCTTTTTGTTATCGTTCTGGCAGTACTGGGATCACAGCCAGGGCCTCACGGTAAGCACTTATTGTGCTATATGCCGACCCCTTCATCACCTCTTCTGACTTGACAACTCTTTCCGTGCATAACATGCCTTTTTTATAATAACATTTTCTATATAACTTTCCAGGAATCCTCTAGAAAATGTTCAGGGTGTGTTGTTTTTGTTTTGTTTTCAGTACTAAGAATTGATCCCAGGACCTTGCGTTTGCCCAGCAGATGTTGCATCACTGGGCTATACCTCTGGCCTTTACCTCTGGGAAATCTACTAGAAAAACTGCTCCTCTAGATTAAAAAGACATTAAAGTTTTGTTTTGTTTTACGATTTGATTTAAAGAAGGCAATAATCAAAGAATTATCAGGGGAGACTTGGACACTTGATCAGGATAAGATTGCAGCTGCTAAGAAACTATATCTCATTACCTACTTAACAAAAACGATAAAAAAAAAACATTAGTCATATAGATTTAAAGGTGGCTGAAATGTTTTAGCCTTTTAAAAAAGTGAAAACTTTTTGTTCATTTGTGAAAAAAATACTCAATGGAGTGAATATCCAGCATAGTAAGCTGTAATGTAGACAACATATACAGAAAAGTGAACCATTTATACTATAAAGAAAGAAATGCATCAACAATGAGTAAACTTTGCCAAGATTTTAACATGTTTCATAGCTTTTCAAACTAAAGAATAATAAACCAAGGCAAATAAAATTTACTTTCCAAATTTTGTCTTTGTTAGGTTTGTTTATATTCTATAATAAACTGTCACTTTATATTAGGACTGATTCCCTATAAGGTCAGAACTAATTGAATAACATTCAAATGTTTTTACTATGCCACACATTCACCACAGCTACTTCAAATGAATTGATAAGCATGCACTTAAATAATTCCTTACTTTCAATTTCAAATTTGGTAAACATTAGAAATTATAACCCAGGAAAACTACAACTACCAACTTCTTAAATGTATTTAAATAATGAAGAGTTCTGTAGACACAAACAAAACAGCTTTGTGAAGAACCAAAAATCTGTTGTTGCTTAAAAGAACAAAGCAAAAACTACAATTTCTTCTAAAATAGGGAAAGAATCTGCTCAAAGGGAAGGAACAATTGGGATGAGGAAAGGACAAAAGAAATAAGGAAGAAAAAGGGATATATTGATGTGTATACACAGGATAGCTTCAATAACTGTGCTCCTGACTTCTGCTGGTCTATTGAAAGGAGTATTTCATGCTCAATTTTTTCTTCTCCTTTTTAATTTCTTATAACGTTTTAGAGTAATTCTGTGCACTTCTATCTGGTAGTCTAAACAACTAATTTGAAGACAATACATGATGTGACAACCATTGTTGAATTCCGATTATTTTGTTTAGTGAAATTCTGTAACATTATTTTTACTATTTTTTATTCTCTATGAAAATAAAAAGGAATCACATTACAAGTATATTTCTCTGAAACTATGTTTCTCAAGTAGTGTCTCAACTAATTATATTTGTTATAACTATTAACCAAAGTAACTTCTAATTCACAAAGAAACTAAAACAATGCACAATTAAGATTTTAGTGCATTTACACAGCTGGTGAATATACAAAACACAACTTCCTATAGGCATACACGTCATGGAAATGACACCCAGGATTTGGGGGCAGATTTAATTACATCCATGGACAGTGGTTGGGATCATTTCCAGAAAATCACACCCTGATGTCTGGTAGTCTAGGGATTCTATGGTAGAAGGAAGCAGAAAATACAAAGGCAGAAGGGCTTGCTAATTTGGGATTGTTGTTATTATGCATCACAGTGACCAGCTGGGCATCACAACGACAAAGTATTTATAAAAAACAAAATGAACAGGAAATGGAACTGGAAGTGTTACCTGGAAAGCTAACTGAAGTATACTGGGTGTGTGGGGGAGGGGATCTTCTGCTACATATCCATACAGAGATCCAGGCTTTTGTAGCATATAAACACAAGAATCAAGTACCAGATAAGGTGATCTATTCTGGAGGATGAGGCAGGGTGACTGCTCTGAGTTTGAGATCAGCCTGGGCTATATAAACAAGTTCTAACATTGTTCGGCTGTTTTTGTTGTAAACCAAAAATCAAAAAGAAGCGCTTTTTTTAGCTGGGTCCAGTGGTTACACTCCCTCACAGGGAGAGAGGTATAGTGTGTGTGCACTAGTTGTTGTTGTTAGGGGATATTTAAGCAGAAGAATCACAAGTTGGGGGAGCCAGGGGACACTTTTCTAAGAACTGGTTTAGGAGAGAATCACCTGGGTAACTGAACATGTGGTGATTTGACATTTTATAAAACAATGGCTCATTTACAGAATAATTTGTTAAGGATACATATGGCGGTTTCGCCCTCAGTGGTTTCGCCTGTGTGGGGGGCACAGTGAAGAAGTGCAGTAGGTCAGGCATAGTGGACGAAGGTGTACAATACAGAATTTATGATGAACATTTGTTACAAAGATTGTAGAGTTTGTGGTGTGGTTACGCAGGGAACAAATCAGGTTGCTAAGTACATACAAGGAAACTCCTGCAAAAGGGGGACAAAAGAGAAACTTTTTTCAGCTTGACATTTGTATGAACCTTATAGGCTTAGTGCCAGTGGAAAATTACAGAATCTTGAGTTCACAGAGTTACATTTGGTACAAGATGGAAGTATATAAGATAAAAATCACAAGTCATAACAGTTTTTACTTTTTTTCTCTTTAAAAAATAAAAAATGCCCATACAAGCTATGAGCTAAAAAATAAAAAATAAAAAGCCATATTACAAGTATACTTCTCTGAAACCATTTCTCTCAACCAATTATAGTTCTTTTAGCTATCAACCAAAGCAACTTCTACATAAGTGAGTTCAAGGCTGCCCTGTACTACACAGCAAGATTCTGTCTCAAAAAAAAAAAATGTTTGTAAAGTTAAAATCATGTTTAATTGTTCATGTTTCAGCATTCCAATTTACTTAGCAATTATCTAAGTATCTCATGAATATTCACCAATTATCTCAATTCAAAATCAATCTAAATTTTGAGTTCCTAAAAATCTTGCAAATTATGTTCAAGACAACACTATTGTTGCAGTGAAATTTGCCAGAATAAGGATGTAATTTGGATAAACATAGATATGCAATTTTTAAGATCTTAAACAATAAGTATAATTAATTCTGATTTATTTGATCAATAAGTCTCTATAAGTAAGGAGGAATATATCTAAGTGGAATACAGTGTGTTTTATATTTATTTAACACTGATAAATAGGAGTATATATAACTCTTTTTATTAAAGCAAAAATAATAAACTAGCCATGTATTCCAAAGATGTCCTTAAATTAAAGTATTGGATTCTTGAAACTGGACATGGTTGTGCATACCTGTAATCCCAAAATTTGGGAGATTGAGATAGGAGTATCCCCATAAGTTCAAGATCAGCCTGAATTCATAGCAAGGCCCTGTCTTAGAAAAAGAAAACAGATTCTTACACATTTTCAGAGTTAGGTTTCATAAAATTTATTTATTCTAAAATGTTAAAATTAGGGCCAGGGAGACAGATCAGTAAAATAAATGCTTGCTTGGGAAGTGCAAGTTTTTGAGCTAATCCCTGGCACCACTCACAAAAAAGTAAAATGTAGAATTATAAACAGTTTAACTTTCTTTTTTTATTTTTATTTTTTTGCAGTACCAAAGACTGAACTCAGCTCCCTGTGCTTGCCTGGAAAGTATTTATTCCACTGAGCTATCTCCCCAGCCCCCTCAACTTTCTGAGTTCTGAGAATTTGAGGGATATTCATGTTACGAAAATGCTTATTTATCTTTATAAGTCAGTCAAAACAAAGTTATTTTAATTTAGAGCCTTTATAACATCCTAATACTACCTGTTTATAGGAAGCCATCATACATTCAAAGAAAGATAAAGGCCTTTCTAAATTACAAACACATAGATGCACTAATACAAAAAGTTTAAAGCTTCAATTCTACCATTTGAGCAATGGTACTAGACTAAAAGCAGAAACAGAAAAATTTACTGAGCCAAATGTGAAAGAATTGTTCTTTTTCCCTATGGTCAAGAAACTCTTAGCTGACTTGAGCTTGAAATAAAAGGACTGAGAGCATAGGTTTTCTGTTAGCTTGCAACCAACAAAAACTAGATCCCTATAAACCATTAATTCAATTGCAGAGATTTCCAGATATTCAGCCCACATAACCAAATTCCCAATCATCACTGCCAGCAATCAGAAATAACAACTGCTCAAAATTAGTAGTGAGAAAAATTACAATTCATTCAATATCTAAATACAAGACCTCCAAAACTGATGAAACATAATCTTCAAAATAATAAAAATAAAATTACTACTTTCATACAGATATAAAATTAAACACATATTAAAGACTTTATATAACTTAATGAAGCAATTTGCTAGGTGTTATAGCTGATTGAAAGGAGAAATTTTGAAAAAGCACAAATTTATATGGAGCTCAACAAAGTTGAAATGCATATGTGAATAGAAGCAAGACCGATTATTGTATATGAGTTAAGCAGGTCAATAGATTCTCTATCACACAGGACAGAATCTCAGATCTTTTCAGAAGCATTATTTTGCATTGTTATAAATAGCTACAATTTATCCCACTAAGTCAGAAACTAATCATGCAGTGCATCATCTCTTAGACAATACAGTTTTCTTCTGAAGTGTAACATTTTCTCTTCAGTAATTTGGTGCTGGGTACCTGAACATGTTTATAACCAAATACAATCTCAGTGTCAGAACTTCCGTATCACAATATGGAATGAGTACACACTATATGGTGGAAGTATGCTTTGAAGCCATTTCGATAGCAGGGTAGCTAACATTACCTTAATTATACACAAAAGTGACTTTATACAACTCAGCAAGTTGTAGCTCATGAAATCAAAACAAAACATAACTAATTCAAATTCCTCCCAGTGGGTTCTCAAAATTCTAACATTCACTTTAAAACCACCTAGCATAAAATGAAGTGAAGAATAACTGCTCTTGTGTTTTGAGGCCTTTTTTTAAGTAAAGTGAGAGTGACTTGAACCCAAGCATGGCAACAGTTGATCAGATAACTGAAATGGCTATTAGGTGACTAGAATGTGAACAGCACATACAATGAGGATGCGTACTGGACAAAGCAGAATGCAGGAGGACAGCAAGAGAAAATTCACCATGCTACTCAGAATACCACGCAAATTAAAATTTATGGGCTAAGCTCTTGCTTAGGGAAGCGCAGGGGCCAGGGTTGAGTCCCTGGCCACGCGTGCCACACCAGCCTGGCTCTCGAGTACACTGCACCAGAGATGGAGTCCAAGCGCCGTGTCACGCGCCTGTAATCCTAGCATTTGGGAGGCAGGAAACAGGAGGATCACTATGAGTTCAAGCTGCATATTGAGAACCTGACCAAAAAAAAAAAAGGTAAAAATATATTAAAATTTATTAATTTTTGACTTCTGACATCTTGCTTTTGAACTACAGTTTATCTTTAGTACTGGAGTCATAGAAAGTAAAAGAACAAGAAGGCCAGTTGTGCTGTGCTAGAATTAAGGAAAATGTCTCAGAGGACCTTTGAAGCTTCTTATTAGTTTGACATTAAATCTGTCTTTGCTTCTATTTGTCTTTCACAATTCTATCCTTCTGATTTCCCTGATTCCCTGATATTCTTTGTCTCCTACTAGAGTAAAAGATTATTCATTTCTTATGTTACATGTCATTTCTTATGTTACATGTCATGTACATATTAGGATATTGCATTTATTGCCATGGGTTACCTCTCTAGATTTTAAACTTCTGAAAATGAATGGATGGATGGATGGATGGATGGATGGATGGATGGATGGATGGATGGAAAAAATGGAGATTAGCTTGGTGGTTTCTCAGTCAAGATGTCATGTAGTCAGGCAGTGGCTGCAGTCACAAAGAGGCTAGATGCCTTTTCATTCACTGGAAGTCAAAGTAATTGGAGTTCCTCAAAATAATTCTATGTGCTCAATCTAATATGGTGGCATTAGGGTAGCAAAACTTTTTACAGGATGGCTCAGAGATTGTAAAGTGCCTGTCCCAAGAGAGGAAGAAGCTGCATTAAGTTGTATAATTCAGACTGAGAAGTAACACTGCATCATATTCCTTAGAAATAAGAAAACAACTAAAACCAGCCTATATCCCAAGGGGAGTTAACTAGATAGTATCTCAGTGAGAATAAAATTAAAGAATCTGCAGGCATGTTTCAAAACAGCACACTGTCTCCTTGCTCAATGTCGTGTGATCCTCACTCTTCAAAAGTGGCAAAGGACTCAATCATTGGACTGACATCTCAACTGAAAATTTGCTCTTTCCTAAACTACTCAGCCAAGCTACTATAAACAAACCTTCAGAAAACAGCTAAGGAATGAGACATCAATACTTTCCATGAGTTTGTGGTTCCGTATAACACAAGGAATATGGTGCTCTTCCTCTCACCTAAATCACAGCCCACATAGGCACATGTAATGATTGATACATTGTGTCAACTTGGCTGGATGACTCAGCGGTCCAGTTCCCTGTTGGTAGGAGCCCTGCCCTAGTATATGATTGGCTCCTCCCTAGAGCGTGACCAGGGCCTGCCTAGGATATGATTGGCTCCTCCCTAGAGTGTGATCAAGGGCCCATCCTAGGGTATGATTGGTTCCACTCTAGGGCACAGTGGGCCCACGTCAGAATGACTGAGGACAAAGAGACTTTTTAAAGGGCTGAGGAAGGAGTCAAGACTTCACTTTGTCAGAGAAGCTTCAGTCTTCATATTCACTCTGAACTTCATCATCTGGCTTGCAGCGCAGACTCTTCAGCCTCCAGCTTGGATCTTTCGCCATCTGTTGTAGACTCCTCAGCGTCCATTACAGACACTTAAGTCTTCCAGCGCAGACCCGTCAGCCATTGGATAGAGACTTACACGGAGTGCTGCAGTGAAGTCCAGACCTCGGGACTGAATTCTTCAGTCCAGAGTGTACAGACGCCCTCTGCACGCTTCCTCATCTAACTCTGTAGCTGACTATTGTAAGCCAATCTTATAACTCCTTATAGATTGTATATTTGGTGTTAATATCCATTCCTTATATTATATCTGTTCTGTTCTTCTAAGTGAAACCCTGAGCAATACAGCACACAATGGCCATCAGTGTTCAGCTTAGAAAACATCCACATTTAACCTAAAACAAGTAATTGATTGAGCTAGTACTTATCATTCCTGTGTGTTCAAGGCAAAAAAAAAAAAATAGGTTAAAGTGATCAGGTAAGAATTCAAGATCTCAAAATCCTCAGAAAATATTTCATTTGACAAGAATTCAATTTGACTTTTTCTTCTTTCTAAGGATACCCATTTTATCTTCAGCTAAGACCTGCCAGAGCCAATGTAGTCTGCACTTCAGTCCCATAAATACTTCACACATTATTTACTTTAATTTAATCCTCCTCCACAACCAGCAAGGGATAAATTATTCCCCTGCAATGTAAAAATGAAAAAAAAATGATGTTCAGAGCGTTTAGATAACTGTTTCCTCCAGCTCATACTGACTGAACTAAAAAGAAACTCAGTGACTATCTAACTCTATATTAGTTTCCTGGGGCTGTCTAAAGGAATTATCACAACCTTTGTGGCTAAAAATAAGATTTTCTTATTGTTCCACATTCCTGGAGGTCAGAAGTCTGAAATCAAGTTGTCTGCAAGGTTTGTGCTGCCTCTGAAAGCTCCTTGGAAGAATCTAATCCTCGTCACTTCCAGCTTTTCATGGCTCCAAGTGTACCTTGGTTTCTGGCCATATCATCCCAATCTCTGCCTTGTCTTTATGAGACCTTCTTTTCCTCCGTCTGTCTGTGTCTCCTCCTCAGTCTCTTACAAGAACTGAAATTGTCACTGAATTTAGAGCACACCTGTAGAACTCAGATTAATCTCTCCTTACAATCCTCAATTACATTTCCAGACACTTTCCCCAAATAAAATCATATTTACAAGTTTTAGGAGACCTGATATGAACATGATTTTAGGGGGTGTCCATTCAACCTATTGCAGAATTGTTCTACCCAGTGGCCATCCTGCTAGCCTGTGGTCACCAGGATGAGATATATGGGATGTGAAACCTCTAGCATAGATCTAAAACGCTATAGCCAAGCCTGCCTACACATTCTACCAGCAATTATGTGGCTCTGAGAAAGTTTGCTAAACTCCATGACCTTTGATTTATAGTTTTGAATAATGAGGATGGCAAATATTTGTATCACAACATTGTATTGCTCAGAGGATTAAGTGATCAGATATCACACTGGACTCTACTTCCAAATGATGCTCATAATTTTGCCATTTGCACCAACTTCCAACTACCATTCTGGTCCATAAACTCTCACCTAGATTTTTGTCTCAGATTCTCATTGATCTCCATACTTATCCCCTTTTTTCTCCTTTACAAAACAGCCTAAGGGGTAGCTTTTTAAAAATATAAGTCAAATTATATCCATCTCCTACTCAGAAGCCTTTGGAGGCTCTCATCTCATTTAGAGTCAAAGTCAAAAATGTTTCTGTTTCAGACCCTTTAAATCTGATCTTATGTTAGTCTTCTGACACTGCCTTTATCACTCTCCCCTTACACATTCTACCCTAGAAGTACTATCTTGATGTTCCCAAATTCCACTACACCTACTCCCACATCAGGTCCTTTACACCTGCTGTTTTCATCGATACCCTCACAGATCACTATAGGTCACTCTTTTTCTCTATCCAGGTCTGTGCACAAGTGTCAATTTATGAGATAAAATGGCTATCTGTGTAAAGATTACACATTCTTGTGAACTGAATAATGCCCCTAAGAATGACTTGTTGGAATCCTAACTTTCAGTACCTGTGTATATGACCTGTGGAAATAAGGCACTTCAGCTGTAATCAGGTAAGATGAGGTCATCTTCCACCAGGGTGACTCATAATCCTTGTGTCTGCTATCTTTGTAAGAAGAGGAAAATTCACACAGAAATGCAGGGCAGAATGCCATAAGACAACAAAGGTCAAAGAGGGTGTGATAACAGCTGCAAGCCAAGGAATGTCAAGGGTTGTGACTTGTTTGTAAGACCAGAGGTTGAGAAAAACAAGGAATAGTTTCTCTGCTAGAAACTTTGGCAAAAGCAAGACCCTGTCAACACTTGAACTTCAGAGTCTAGAATGCAAAACTGTGAGAATACATTTCTGTTGTTTCAAGAAAACCAGTCTGTGGCAATCTATTATGCCAGCACTATATAAACTTCAACCCTATTTATTGTTCATCTGCTTTATTTTTGTTACATTATTCTACATATTATAAAAATATTTATTATCTATGGTTCCCATGCTACAATATGTAGTCTGAGAGAGCAGTGACTTTTTTTTTAAGGAGAGGCTTATTTAGCTCTCAGTTTGTTGAGGTTTCAGTCCATACTCAACTGGCTCCAAGGCAGGGTGGCACATGGCAGAGGGAAGCAGTTCATGTCAGCGGAAAGCAGCAAAACAGCAAAAGCCAAAATGGAGGAGCAGTGGCTATGGCAGTGGCAGAAGCAGAGAGCAAGCCTCTTTCCCTTCCTTATACCGATATCCATACTATGTTCCCCAGGGCAGATGTGGCACTCACACACATAATCTCAGCATTGGATCATGAATTAACCACAACTCTAGCATTCTACCCCAATGACTGCATGAGGCTTTGGAGGGAACAACTAGACACAAACCATAACATTTCACCCCTGGCACCGCAAGGGTCCATTTATATCCCTTTATGCAAAAGTCATTCTAGTATATCTCTAAGAGTTTCCAAAGTCCTAACCATTTTAGCATTGCTGAGAAGTACAATTCCTAAGTCTCCTCTGAGATCTAAGGCATTGTTAGCTATGAGTCCCTGTATAAAGGAAAAGGTAAAGTGTTCCAACATTCAATGGCACAAGAAAACATTACCATTCAAAAAAGTACAAACAAGGGGCTACAAAGCACTGGGAACAAAGCAAGTCAAAATCCAGTAGGACAAACATTAAGTCCTATTGTTCCATGTGGAACATCTGAAACAGTCTATAATAAGTTGTGAGCTCCAAAGGCCGCCCATGGCTCCCCCTCATGGTACATTTGGTAGCAACTCCCTTGGCTTCTCTCTTAGGCCTGCTTTGTTCTTTTCTTATGGATTTTCTTAGATGGTCCACATTCCTGGCCTTTCTAAACTTCTTGGGTCCCCATTACACTTCAGGCTTCTCACTCACAGGTTCACACCGTGCTCTCACAGCACCACACTTCTTGGCCTCAAGGTCTTTAAATGAATTTGAGGTGTAAGCCTTCTTAACCTCAAAATTCTTGAATTCTGCATTTGCCTAAAATCAATGCCACACAGCTAATGCCAAGGTCCACTGTCAGCTGGAGCAGTATCCTAGATTTCTTCTCTCTTGGCTGCAGAGAGTTAAGTGTGTGGATTGCTGAGCACTCTGACCTGATTCCTAGAAACAAATGCTCTATGCTGCCACAATTGTGGAACCTGAGGTGTCCACCACCTCCATTCTGGAACATGTTGTTCTGTGGTTCTCTTCTCGAAGGAATCTTTCACTTTTTCAGTTTTATGCCTGTAAAGGGTAGAGACTTGTCACTTCTTGTGATGCCCTCAGGTCATGTGTCTATTCTCCTGCTCCTTTTCAGGAATGGAGATCCTCTAAGATCTATCTTTGCAGACAACAACTTTATTATTGCTTCCTTTCTGGACAGGCCCACAACATTTTAAATCATCCTGCTGGGCTCTTTCCTCTAGATTCTCCACATAAATCTGACAAAAAGCCCCCAACAATAGCCATGACACTGCAACATTTGACTGCTTTGAGATTTGTTTTGCCAGATTAACCAGTCTGTTACACTTAATCTCAGTCTCAGGCAGTTTCTGGACACAAGAAAAATGCAAATAAACTTTCTCCCAAGCCATAATGCACATCATCTGGAATCCATCAATCAATGCAGTCCTTCATCCCAGCAGAAACCTCCCCAGCCTGGTCTTTATAGGCAGGGTTTCTATCAGCCCTCTGGTAGATCTGAACAGAATCTCCCCTACAGAACATCTGAAGGCATTCCAGTACTTCTCTTGTAGGCAATAACTCCTATATTTTTCCTGTCTCTTCCTATAAGCCAGTCCCAAAGGCTCTTGAGCCACATGGTCAGGTATAGTCACAACAATGACCCTACTTCTCAGTATTAAATTCTGTCTTGTTTACATTTATTTCTTTGTTGGGGCAAAATACCCAACATCCATAATTAAGGCAGGAAAGTTTTACTTAGCTTACAGTTAGTGGATGTTTCAGTCCATACCCAGCTGGCCCTAAAGCAGAGTTGTGTATGGCAGAGGGCAACAGTTTATGGTGGCAGAAAGTAGTAAAACAGAAGCCAAATGGAGGAGCAGCAGCTGTGGCCATGACAGAGCAGGGACTTTTTTTTTTTTTTTTTTTTTTTTTTTTTGAGACAGGGTCTCACTGTGCAGTTCAGGCTGGCTTTGAGCTCACTTTTGTAGCCCAGGCTGGTCTCGAACTTGCAGCGATCCTCCTGCCTCAGCCTCCCAAGTGCTGGGATTACAGGCGTGAGCCACCACGCCCGGCAAAGGGACTTTTTTTTTTAGTGCTTTTATGTAACAGTGCATACTTGTTAAGTAAAGGTATTACTGAATGATGTCAGTAGAGTACTAAATATGTGTTTGGGATGTACTAAGGATTCAGTAAATGATTATTGTTGTTTTTATCATTCTCACTAAGCCCCTTTTCCTTATATAAATTCCCTTCTTGACATGTAGCTTCTTCACCTACCAACCACAAGTCCCTTGTTTACAATATACCCTCACCAAGATCGTAGTACTCATCCAGAGCAATATAGAGGTTGCTGAATTGTAGATTTGAATCTGTGGATTCAGTACCATCCCTACCAAATTCCTATAGCATTTTTGTATAAATAGAAAAAAAACAAAAAAAAATTATTAAACTACAGAAGACCCTCAAATAACTAAAACAATATTAGCAAGAAAAAACAAAACTGGATGTGTCACATGCTCTAATTTGAAAATACATTACAAAGTTAGTCACCAAAAAGGATAATTCTGAAATAAAAGCAACATAGAGCCCAGACGTAAATCCATGATGCTGTCCTTAACTCATCATATTGGAAAAGTTCAGTATTCACATATAGAAAAGTGAAATTAGACCATTATCTCACAGCATGCATAAAAATCATAGCATAAATCAAAATTAGTTGCACATGAAACATAAGATCTGAAACAATAAAATTAGTAAGAAATATATATTAGAAGGCCTCTCTGCATAGACATTGTAATAATATTTTGGACATGATCCTAAAAGCATAAAAATCAAAAGCAAAAATAGGCAAATGAGATTTCGACAAATTAAAAAGGTGCTGTACAGAAAAAGAAATGATCAACATAGTGCAGATATAACCTATAGATCGGGAGAATATATTTGAAAACTACATTTGTTAAGGGGTTAACGTCCAAAATATATAAGGAACTCATAAAACGTAGTAGCAGGAAAATGAAAATTTGAATTAAAAATAAGCAAAACACTTCAGTTGACATTTCTCAAAAGAAAATGCATACATGATTGCTAGATATATGGAAAATAAGCAACATCAATATTATGGAGGAAATTCAAGTCAAAATCACAATGAGAAATCACCTGTCTTAGTTATTTCCCTGTAAATAGGATACATTATCCAATACACACTATGTAAAGCAGAAGAGATTTATCTTGACTCATAGCTTCAGCCCATTGATAGTTGGCTCCCAGACAGAAATGGCGTAGTACTCATGGCAGAAACAACTACTCAACCCATAGCACTGAGGAAATAGAAAGTGAAGAGAGAAACAGAGTCTGAGAATGTATCACTCCAACTCATGTCTCCAATAATTCACCTCCAATGAAGCACTGTAGAGATGAGAAACAAAGAAGCGAAGAACAATAAACAAAGCTTAGTGTGGGTTATAATCTGTTACTTAGGGATTTTAGAAAACTAGGATCTAAAAGGGTATAACAGTTTATCCTGACTGATGTCTCCACTGTTACTTGAGACATAGGTATAATAGCTTAAGGCTGATTGATGTCTCCACCCTTACTTGAGACATTGGTGATTATCCCCTCTCCTCCATGTAAATCTTCTATTGTATGACCTAAATAAAAAGGAGATGCTTCTAGAGTTCTGGGCTCACTTCGAGAGAGACAGATCTCAGTGAGACTTCTGAAGCTACATTCATTGGGTCTTCTCGTGGTTTCTTTCAGCTCTGGATCTCAACATACAACAAAGCCCTAACTGTTATCAGCAAAAACATCTTCTGAATTCATCAATGGATTTCTAATAGCACTTTTCATACAAATAGAAAGAAATCCAAAACTTTTCATGAAACTACAGAAGACCTCCGAATAGCTAAAACAATGCTAAGAAAAAACAAAATTGGTTGTATCACATGTCCTAATTTAAAACATGTTACAAAGTTGCAGTCATCAAAAAAATCCATGGTGCTTCTGTGATCCAGTCACCTTCCACATGCATGAGCATTTTGAAAATCATTTTACATCTAAATCAACACCTAACACTTGTTAGAATGGTTACCACTGAAAAGGCAAAAGTTAACAAATGCTGTCAACAGTATAGAGAAAAGGAAATCCTTGCAAATTGTAAGTGGGAATGTAAATTAGCATAGCCATTATACAAAACAGTACGTTGGGCACTGAAAAATTAAAAATGCAACTACTGCATGATCCAGCTACCCCACTTCTCTCCTCTCTCTCTCTCTCTCTCTCTCTCTCTCTCTCTCTCTCTCTCTAATATATATATACATATGTATATATATATATATATATATATATATATATATATATATATCAAATGAAATTGTGTGTTTTCATTTTCAGTGGTAGAAATTGAACCTGGAATATTATATATTCCAGGCAAGTATTCTACCACTAAGCTATGCCCTCAGTCTTAAAATTAGTATGACAAAAAGAATGTAGCCCCAGCATTGCAGCATTTTGTGCAATAGCTAAGATGCAGAATCAATCTAAATAGTGTCGAGAAACATATGATTAAAAAAGAAAGTGGGGAAATTGTATAGGTTGCATGCACATGCACAGTGAAAATATATTCCACTTTAAAAGAATAAAATCTTGTCATTTGCAATACTATGTATAAAATTTGAATAAATTATGCTAAGTGAAATAAGTCAGGCACAGAAAGACAAGTATTACATATTATTTTTATTACTTTTAATAAGAAATAACAATATGATAATTTCCAAACATATTAGTGGTACATTTGCAGTAAATGACACACAGCATATTGTTGTCCTCATAGCAGTTATACAGAGCACAGGTGTAGACATGATACATTTTCTAATCAACATTTTTAAGGAAAGGTAAAAAGAAAAAATATCTTCTTTTTGAATTGAGAGGAAGTAGTTGAGTACATAGTCCAATGTTCCATAATTGCAGTGGGTTACTGGTGAAACTGGCAATGTTGAAGGTTCTTGATGTAAACCTCTTACAGCTCAGCATGCTAATCTAGCTTTGTGCTTTATGCCTCATAATTAAGTTTTTCCACTGGGTGATCAAGGGCATTTTAAAGCAAGACCTGTATAACAAAACATTCATCTTTTGATTCTTCCAAGGTCAAATCTCCTCAGGATTAACTGTGGAACCATGTTACAGTGCTTTGTAGAATTGTTGTCAGTGTCAGCCTTCAGGACGAGTCATGGCCATTGCTTGACCAGCTTGCTTTCTGTGAAAGCCTGAGAGAATGTTTTTTCTTTAGGTGACTCCCCTTAGACACACTATATTTCATTTATCCCTTTCCTCTGAGGTCTCATAATCTCCTCAACCAACCAGAAAATTTGGGATATTGAAGAAATGTCAAACTCATAGAATCAGAAAATATAAGGCCATTGCCAGAGTATTAAGGAATGGAGAAAAAAGGAGTAATGCTAGCCTAAGAGTACAAAATTGGAACAAGTTCTCTGTGCAGCCTGGTAACCACAGTTGACAATATTGAACTGCATATTTGAAAATTAAGAGAGTACATCTTAAAATGTTCTCATCACACGAATAGAAAAATGGTGACTATGTGAGGTGGTAGATGTGTTAATTAACTTGATAGTAGTAATCACTTCAGAGTGTATGTGTATTTTTAAACATCACATTATATTCCCCAAATATTAAAAGTCTCTGTCAGATTCAAAACTGTAAAAGATTAGAACATGCATTCACTAAGATAATTATCAAGGAAGGATTGTAATTATTTTCTTTTCTTTTATATCCTCTAATTCCTAACTCACAGAACCAGAAAATTCAATAAATATAAGTCTCAACAGTAACTAGACTATTCCTGTCCATCATTGTCTACTTTCTTTAAAAACCAGCCTTAGAACCAGATGTCTTAGATCAGCTTCTTGTAGAAGGAGACCTTGACATGAGGATTTGTGAGCAAGTGACTTCAGAAAGAGTTCCCAAAAGCGAACAACACAGTGTGGGAAGCAGGATAAGGAAGGAGAGACAACAAGACAATGGTATATAATGCTTTCATTTGAAGTATCAGCTTCAGCCTCATCTCCCGAAGGAAGTCTGAAGTGTAAATGACTCAGAAAAATTTGTTCCACCTAATTACTAATGTATTACGTCTTGTGTTCCCACATTGCCCTGCATTAGCCATTGTCCCTGTCATGACATGAGTGAGAATGCAAATCCCAGGCACTTCTACACAGAGGCACATGAGAGCCAATTTCTGCTGCTTTTTGTGAGAGAATTACTCCCAACTCTGCTCTCATTAGTAGCTCAAAAGCAGTCATGGGAGTTTTAGAGAGTCAGTTCTGAACACTTACCAGCACATCACTGCAGCTATAAAGGTAGAAAAGGGAGAAATCCCATCAGAAAGAGTCATGGCCAGCACCTTTATAAAGAACAAATTAATGAGAAAGATACACAAAAAAATTATTTGATCATAGTTTTATTTGACAACACATGCCTTGAGATTGCAGATCCAAAGGCCCAAATAAACTCCCAGATTTTATACATATGATCCATGAAGCATGGTGAGCTATATGATTGGGGAAAAGGGTCTGAGCTAATGATAATAGAAGGAAGGAGGAAACCCAGCAAAGCCTGTCTAGATTCTTCTTGACCTCTCTATGCAGCATTCTTTCCTTCCAGATATAGAGCAGGACCTCTTCTGGAATGAAGATTTTATATATACAGATAAGGTGACATTTGTGCTTCTAGACAGCCCTTTGAAAGTCACAGGTACGTACCATTAACAGCAAAGCCCAAAAGACCTGGCGAATAGAAACACAGGATTGGGAAAAGAAACAGAAGAGGTCTGGGTGGGGTATAGTAGTGAGCAAGACACCAGCACAACTCTATTCTAATTAAATATGTACTCACACCGAGTTATTTCTTCTCTGAGGAAATAGCCCACCAAACAGCCAAGGCTTGCTATGAATCTAGTAAACACCTCCATTATTGAATCTCCAGGCTGAGCTTGAAGGTTAAGATGACTGGATCCCCTGTGCCCTGAAGCCCTGTCCACTCCACAGATGCATTAATTCACAGTCTCAGTGTCACAGAGGAAGGTCCCTCTTCCAAAAGTATATGCGTTCCCCTCTTCGGTCCAATTCATGACATAGTGTCTGACCCAGGAGACATCACAATGACAGTGCCTTGTCAATTAACAAAGAGGACAAATAGAAATCAAGGTGTTTTCCTTCCATGGAGAAGAGAACAAAGAACAATATCCAACTATTGCAGCCATTGACTTCCTGGCTGGTGACTAGCTCCATTTCCATGGAAACAGAACAGAACAGGCAAAAGAAAGGATTTTTTAGAATAATAGAGGTTTTTGTGTTGTGAGTTGCTTTTGTAAAATTAAGCCAGCAAGCTGCCTCAATTCTCTCAGCCTTGACCCCTACATTGCTCTCCCAAGAAGCAAGTGGGCTGTGGGACAGAATGGCAAGAGGGAACCTCTCTACACAGCAGGCCTTCTCATCAGCCAAGGCCACTGAGCTCGCAGAAGATCACACAATGTCAGCCTTGAAGAGAGACTTACAGAAGGAAGTAAAAACAGTTACTACCAAGGGGGACAAAGCTATATGCAAAGAGCTAGCTGTTTTTTTGTGTCTGTTTTACTTCAAAAAATATTATATATGAACCTTGTAAATAAAGCCACATCCTCCACTGAATCACTTTGATGTTATGGTAAAGCTTCATATGTTGAGAGACTACTATTACACCAATACATTACCTTCACCTTTCCTGTATACTACGATGGAGGAATGACCAAAGTGATGGGCACTTGGGGCCTGGGGAAACTCCAGAAGTCAAAGGCATTTGTGAGTGCTCTGTCCCTTGTAATGCAGCATGGGCACATGAAGCTCAGCTTCCGTAGCAACCCAGGCTATCCGCAGTTCACTTCATGCATGTTTCATGGAAATCATTCATTTTAAGAGAAGTAAAGAACCCAGCAGCCCACGCACAACTGCCACGAGAGAAACAGTAGGGAAACGAAGCAAAAAGAAACCAAGATAAGTGATGAATGAGGTTCTCTCTTTTTGAAAAGTTTAGTTTGCCTTGGTAACCATAATTCACAGTTTCCATAGCGGTAAGTATAGTTGTTATGGAAACCTGGTTTTATAAGCAAACCCTGAAAAAAATAAAAGCTCTATAAGTCCTTTAAGTTTAGGACCCTTAAAGTTTTACAGGGTGATGGGTTTGTTTTTTTTTTTTTTTTTTTTT